>LTDI01000156.1:0-245033 GCA_001654545.1 Fusarium agapanthi
AACAGGCCAGTTATACATCCACAAATCTCTTGGAGTGTTAGTGTTGCATTGTGACAGCCAAGAGAAGGGGGGAATGGGATAATCCCTAATCACCTGCTCAATTACGCTTCTGCTTTAAGTAGTGACTCCCGGGACTACGAGATCAGCACTAGTCAGCGTTGCGCTGCCACCTCCGATGACAAGTCCATTCACGATGCTTTGACGGGGGAGGGGGAGGAGACGCTTGAGGGGCTAGAGGGGTCAGGGTTCGTCACTCAGCAGCAGCAGAGCCCCGAAGCTTCGGTACTGGAGAGTCGCCATCATGATTCCATTTTCGTGATCAACAGACCTCGTGGAGGTCGGTGGCTGCAGCAATGTCGCACAGGGAAGCCGAGGCTTTGGGACGGGATCAAAAATATTGGACGCCATCAAACGCTGTAAAGTGAGGATCGGCTCTTTTCATGTCAGATTCGGAACACAACAGCCACTCAGGCTGATCCTCGACCTACAAAATGGGTTGCACTCGGGGCAAATACTCCCTGCTCCCTACCTCCCATAGCAATGCTGACTCGGGGTGTTTTCCCTGTTTACGACACACAATAACCCAACTTACAGATCGGCAATTCACCTTTGTCGTCCAATTAAAGCCAAGACTGGGCAATAAAGCTTGGTCTCTTCTTCTCCACGTCCATGCGTCGACCTTCCCGTAAACGCTTAGAGTCATCGCAGATCGTGAGTTTTGGTTCATTTCCTCCCCCGCATCGCATGGGCTAGCTTTGGGGTTTGGGGGCCTTGCGGGCGTTGACGTACGAGGCGGGTTGAAAGGAAGGGTTGTTTACGTGGGAACAAAAGACCTTGCTTCTTCCCCCTCAGACTTGTCTTGTTTCTCTTATTCTGCTGGTAAAGGCAGTGGCAAGCTGTCATCTCCGCGGAGCGTAGAGACTGTTTCGCTATTCTAGACTTGAGTTATAAGCTACTGTTTCAGCACAATGACTACTGATACCACGGCGACACCGCCGAGTGAGCAAGAGAAGCCTACAGCTGTTGATGTCGAGAATGTTGCGTCGACGACGCTGTCCAATGCCGGGACCGGGGCTGCTGTTGATGCTGAGCGAAATGCCCTCTTAGCTGCTCTCCCTGATCCTGATGAGGGCAAGAGTGAAGAGGAACGCCGCGAGATTGTAAGTCCTTCAACATTTTCTCTGTGTCCAATCGAGAATGGTTGGTGCTGACAATCGCTCAGGATAGGAAGCTGGTCTGGAAGGTCGACCTCTGGCTCATCCCCTGGCTATCGCTGCTCTACCTCCTCTCGTTCCTAGACCGAACCAACATCGGCAATGCTCGCCTCGCACACATGGAAGACGATTTGGATATGGGCCCGGGAGATTACAACGTCGCCCTCACCATCTTCTTTGTCAGTTATGCCCTCTTCGAGCCAATTACCAACGGTCTTCTCAAGCGCTTGACACCCCGCATCTTCTTCACGGGCATCATCATCGCGTGGGGTGCCGTCATGACTCTCATGGGTGTCTGTCACAACTACCCAGGTCTCCTGGCAGCCCGTTTCTTCCTCGGTATCGCAGAAGCTGGCCTTTATCCTGGTGTCAATTACTATCTCGGCTGCTGGTATAAGTCATCTGAGATTGGTGCTCGCGCCGCCATTTTCTTCTCCGCTGCTGCCCTGGCTGGGTCTTTCGGTGGTCTCCTCGCCGCAGCTATCGCCAAGATGGACGGTGTTGGCGGCAGACCCGGCTGGGCATGGATCTTCATCCTCGAAGGTCTTGCGACCGTTGCTGTCGGTGCCTTTTGTTGGTGGATGGTCTTTGACTGGCCTGATACCGCTCGATTCCTCTCTCCCGAGGATCGTGTGCGAGTTCAGCGCCGTCTGATCCTGGACCGTCAGGGGAGGACCGCTGAAGACTTTGATAAGCGTCACATCTGGGCTGCCATGAAGGATTGGAAGACATACGGCTACATGGTTATTTACATGGGCTCACTGATGCCCCTGTACGCCTTCTCTCTTTTCCTGCCTACCATTCTCCGAAGTATGGGACACGTAGGCACCAAGGCGCAACTTCTATCGGTTCCTCCTTATGCCTGCGCTGCAGCCGCTACTGTCTTCGTCGGATTCCTAGCAGACCGAACCAAATGGCGTGGATATTGTAATATTGCTACTGTCTGTGTCGGTATCATTGGATTCACCATGCTTATCGCTTCGCCTAATCCGCATGTCCAATACGGCGCTGTGTTCCTCGGTGCAATGGGTAAGTACACAACAATGGTTTATTGAGGCCTTTACTAATCTAGAACAGGTATCTATCCCACCGTCTCAAACACTGTGTCATGGGTCAACAACAACATTGAGGGTTCATTAAAGCGAGCCATTGTTCTCGGTATGGTCGTCGGCTGGGGTAACCTCAATGGTGTCGTCTCGTCCAACATCTACCGTGAAACCCAAAGGCCTCGCTACTTCGCCGGCCACGGCACGGTTCTAGCCTACCAGATAGTCTTCCTTCTTGGAGGCTCCATCTTTATGCATTTTGCACTTCGATTGGAGAACCGTCGTCGTGCAAGAGGATCACTTGATGCCAAGTATGCTGCTATGACAGATGAGCAGAAGTGGATCAGTGGTGATGTGCGTCCTGACTTTAGGTACACTCTCTAGAGAGCTCATGAAGATTTGTTACATTGCGTTTTGTTTTAGGAGACTCCTGCAGCAGGATAGCTGGACTGGTAGGGATTGGAACAAGGCATGTTATGACTATGTAGTACTTATAGAACACTCTTAGTATTTACAGGTCTCTGATGCTAGAATAATGAGCCACTCTTACTTACCCAAGCTTTCTCGCCTGTCCATAATATCTTGATACCCCGCTCAATTATGAGATGCTCAGATACCTCCATAGGAGAAGAAGGCAAGGGTCTGAGACAATGACAAGATGTTCCAGCTGAGTCCATATGCTGAGGGTATCACAGAGAATGGTCGAGACCGCGCCATATCTGTCTGTGTTCTTGATGCTGGCGAAATAATGCATTGGGATATGAGTGCACAAGCTGTAACAGATATCTGTACCCTACCTGTAACTGTTCTTGAAAAGCACACCGACTCCATCATGGCATCGCCAACTTTTCTGCAGAATCACTCCAGGCCACTACGCACTTTCTGTTGCCTGATTACAGTATGAATCATGTCTTTGTATCACTAGAACAGACCCAAGCCCCTCCTTTGTTGATGCAGGGTTTCCAGTAGTATGGCTTAAGACAAGTTTCTGGTAGCTGGTGATCTAGGCAGTTGAGAAAAGGATTTCCTATGTATCGCCTTGGTTAGTTCTATTGATCCTGCTAGGTGCTATTCTCAGCTTTCCACTACGCGGACCGACGACAAAATTCAAGGTGTTCCATAGAATAGAAAGATAAGAAGAGTAAATTCTCAACATCATCAGGAATGGTGAAGACAATCAGAAGAGCTCCCTATCTGCGACTGCTCGTGGTCTCATTGCCTGAACGACACCATGACACAAAATGAGAATCAAGTCCAGACTGTTTTACTCGAGGTCTCATCACCGCTCTATCCGTAGAACCTCTTCTATCAATATGAAACAGACTCGCAATAGTACCTTCTTCACCTTTTCCGCTTACCTTTTCCCTGCCCTGTTGCTTTCTGTAAGAACCGTCGAATCCGCCCCTCCGTCGTTTGATAAATCATCATTCACCATCGAAAGACAGACATCTTAACTCAGACCCATAAACCCATCACGCTTCCTTATTCAGAATGAAGTTCTCCATCGTCCTCGCTATTGCCGCACTCTCGGCCGAGACCTTTGCGTGTGCCAACATAGGGCAAGTTTGCCAGAAGGGAGACCCAGATGTATGCCAGTGTGATGCTCCGCTTACCGTAAGTCCTCCTTTTTTCACTCATCCATGTATTTGACTGCTTATATGTCGGCCTTTTTAGCTGTCCTGCAGAGGCGACCCTGTCACTCGTCCGGGAGGCGGTGAGTTTGCCTGTTGATGGCTCAAACGCCATTTTCTCCGTATCCATAGGAGTTCTTCTGATCCAAGTAGCTCGCCGCTTTCACTACCAGCTCGTTGATATTTGTCCCCTTATCAAACGAAATGGACGGTGCGTCAATGGGAAATGTGTTCCGGGCCCGCGCCTGACGGCGGTTATTCCTACGCCTACTCCTGAGTAGACGTCACCGCAGATCAGCAGCCTACCGTGCATCTCAATCAGATTGTAACACACTCGTTTACCTCTAAAGTCGTGGGTTGGGCCAGAGCTAGTTATAGTTGACAATATTAAACCCAGTTAGACAAGGTTATCCTTGGAACATATCTGTTTTCATCCATGAAGGTTACATCCTGAATTAAGAGGCTGTAAATACAAAAGCGACACTCTAGTAGCCTCGACAAAAGATCTCTATCCGCTGACCTGAAACGAGATCTCGAGACAGCTAAGATGGAAGAATATTAATAGCACCCCAGAATAACCCGGTCTTTCCCCTCCAATTCCACGCCTTGCGGTTGATCATGTACGGCGTCAAATGTAGTTGACAATCGTGGCGACTTGATATGAGTTCCGAGCCAACACTGTCGTCTTGTTTCGTAGATACGTGCTCCCCATCTTAGTGACCACAACGTAACAAGTGGGCCCGATGGTAATGGTACATTCAAGCATGTATAGTATCATCATAGAACCTGTCACCCAGGCTACGCCTCCACGAGGCTCCGAAATGCTTAGACAGCCAACGGACAACTGGAAGATGGTGCTGCCTCCAAGACCTCATAGAAACAATGCCCTTCGACAAGAATGGGTAAGCAGTGTCCATGCAATGATACTGCCGACAAGAGCTATTTCTCGCTGACCCAAGCTGAGACTGAAATAATTCCTTTCATCGAGCCCGGCATGCTGGAAGAAGTAGGTCAAGAATCCAACAATAGCAAAGCCACAAAGAGGCTGTATCATCCAGTAGTAGTTTTAAGACTAGAAAGATTGGAGACAGACGCGAGTATCATTATAGACAAAGTTTTCGCGGTATCTTGAGACACCATGTCCTTTGTTCAGAGTCTCACCTTGAGCCAAATATCAGCGTTTTGGTGGCCATGTGAATCATACCCCTCCCAGGGTGAAACTGCCTCACTATGGCGCAAGTTTCTTTCTCCTGCTCCTTGCAGTGTGTTAGACCTTCAGTCTCCCGTGCTTCATTCTCGATAACCGGTAGATTTATGCTGAACAGATTCCTTGTTGGGCGGATGAGTTCTCAGAATACCACAAACTCCTACAGGCAAATTCCCCAGCATTTCCTGTGGTTCGATACGCAGAGTCAAGTCTGAGGTCATTGTCGGAATAGAGATGAGTATACAAAGGAAACGAGAGATCTTATAGTGATAAACCAACTTCATACATCGAAGAATCTCGCTCACAATCTAGAAATACATTTTAGGATGGAGAGATTTGCTCATTCCGTTATCAATATATCCACTTTTGCCTCACTTCGACCCTGTACCCTTCCCTTTTTCCTAAGGGGATTCAAGTATTGCTTATCCCTTAGCTAATGGGTAGAACTAAGCTGATACCGAGTCATATTCATTACTTCTATTTTACATCAAAATTTCGAAGGTTTCTAGGACCACCTTTCAAGAGTTCTCCGTGCATGATTCCGTGTACGTACGCCTCTCCAACAAGCGTATATGATTCGTCGCCCTGAGCTCGTAATAGGTAGGGCGCTTTCCCTCCCAACAGAATACAGACTTCATCTCCTGGCTGCATATCCAGTGGACCAACCCCAACAAAGCCTGTGGACGTCATAAAGGCACGTCTCGTGTGCATCCGCATAAGAGCGGAAGCATAGAAAGAATCCTCTGCAGACGAAACATCTTCACCTTTCTCTCCTTCCTCTGTTTCAAGCCGCTGAAGATTCTCGACGTCTTCTGCACACCGGGATCCCCAGCCCTGATAAGGTACTGTAGAGAACCACGTAGTGCCATCGAGGATCCCGATGCGAGCAGCATCCAAACGCTCTTCTCCGACCCTAATCCTAGGGGAGCTGTCGCAAAATCTCCTGATGCTTTTGAGCCATTGTTGGACTGCGGTCTGGTTGATGGGCTTTAGCCAGTTTGGGTCCCAAGTGGCCCTAATCTCTTGAACTTTGTCCACAAAGATACCTTCGAATGTCGCTGTATCGAAGTAGGGAAATCTCGGTATCGCGGTATATGTGCCTGATGCTTTGAAGGGGGTTATCCCACGCAGGCTGTGCATTCGGATGCAGAATATCCATACTCCAATCCGGTACCCGACTTGGCAGCGGGGCAAGCTCCCTAGGCCTTTGACAGTACATGAGAACATCAATAGTACCTTGTTCTAAGATCTTGTAGGCTGTTTCTCTGTAAACCTCTTCTACTGTCATAGAGTAGTCTGGGAACAAGTCAAAGTGGTCCCTATCTCCAGTCAGGTTTAGCAAAGCAAAAATTACGATCGCGCGGGTCGGTTGCGTGGACAACATTGTAGTCGGTTTCCAGAGTGAGCGATACCGCGACGACCTGTAGAAGGGGTTGGCCCCATGGACTTTCTCCATCGGGGGTTATAGACATAGTGCCACCGTCTTGTAAACAAGCTATAAAAATAGCTGTTGAGTGGAGTAGAGTAGACATAATCTAGATTCTGAAGTAGTATCTCAATCCCATCGGCAGGCTTCTTTCGCGCACGGCGCCGAACAATACTCGGAGCATCCAGAGTTTGCTCTATGAGGTCGGACTTCACAATCCAGTCACCGCAGACAATAGCAAAACTCCTGCATGATCCACAGGCGTTGCCAATAGCGTCGCTGGCAATAATCGTGGAATGCCGCTTTGGCAGCTTCCAGATCAATAGAGCCTTCCTTCGCGTTACCAGGGTAGAGCTTCTGCAAAGCCTCAAGGTCGTTGGAGCGAAGGGCTCGGCCTGTATCACGCATCAAGCGGCATATGAGATCGCTGCTCTTATCACCATTACCCAACCATGCGATCACCTGATCTGCCTCCTTGTAGAAATGGTGCATTTGGTGGACTTGATGGCTCTTCTCGACCTCGTTCGCTTGATTGATGCATAGCTGATCGACCCAAAGCCATCGAGGCTTTTTACGAAATCGTAGGCGCCGAAGGGCATTCTCGACGGTTGAGCTGATGTCTGTTATCGTCCCATCAATGCTAATACGCCTTTGGGGCTGTCTGGAGATTCCCGGACGTATGACAAGGCTGTGTATCGCCGAGAGTCGCCGCGGATATATTCCTCAATATTGCACACAAGGAGATCCGGTACTTCGGTATCAGAAGTAGATTCCGAAGGAGAAGGTTCTAGTTTGATGAGTCTGATCCAATGGTCAGGATCCTCAAGTTGGTCGTACTTGATATCCGAATACATCTGGAGACTTTGTTCAGCAGTAGCATAGTATAATAAGAACAGTTGAAAGGCACATTCATGAACATCCGATGCTGGCAGATTACTATGTATGACCTTACCCCACCTCGCCAAACGTATTTAGGGCTGAAGCTAACGTCAAATGCTCCTTCACTATCGATACCATCTAAGCTCAAGAGGACGGACTCCTACGATACTGGCTAGGTACTTAAATGATATAGTTTCCATGACATGCTAATTTCTTCTTCTTCAA
Organism: Fusarium agapanthi; assembly: GCA_001654545.1. Lineage (NCBI taxonomy): Eukaryota > Fungi > Ascomycota > Sordariomycetes > Hypocreales > Nectriaceae > Fusarium > Fusarium agapanthi. The sequence goes on from LTDI01000156.1 coordinate 7,629, forward strand.
CAATCTCTCTATGGCCACCCACTTAGGATGTTTCTTGGGATGAACTTGCGAAGTGGCCGTGAGATCAGTGCTGCGACCCCTGTGCTTACACCACGTGAATTTCATCTTAAATTGCGGCAGACCGCTCAAGGAGACTCTGTTCCATCGTGCTTCGGAAGTTGATCTGGCTTCTCACCTGTACTTCTTCGACCTTCTCACAGAGCCCTACCGTCACGAGTGCGAGGCAGCACCTCAGAACCTTGAGGACAAGATTCTTGCAAAGGATTTTTGTTCACAGAGTCAACAATCGGCAGTGCAGGTGCAGCAGAGGTCTTTAAATTGCTCGACTATCGTCTTCCCCAGATAAAACAGGCCATATCAATCAAGCTCCAATTATCTCCTTGACAACCATAGAAACATTGTCAGGCTGGCTAACGGTGGGGACATGTCCGCTATCGAAACTGTGCACTGCAACCTCCTTTCCACTTGACGCCTTGACACCTTCAATCATTGCCCGCTGGAATTGAGGCGGAATTATTTGGTCCTGTTCGCACACGATATAATGCACCTCGACGTCATTATATCCAGGATACGTCAGCGGTTCCCGGAAGCTTGGTGTTGAGTGCTCCGGCATCTGCTTCGCCAGTTCCAAAGCTTCATCAAAAGGTAAGTCGGAGAAGGTATGAGTCGCATGGCCCTTGGGATCAAGAGTCATGTAGTCATCCTGGATGTCAAATCAGTACGAAACTCTGGAATCGAGATACTCGAAGTGTACCTTAAGATCGAGAAAGTCAGGCAGTGCTGATCCAAATGCATCCAAGTTGGAAACACCAGGTTGCAACACGACTGATGCAAGATAGATAATCTTGTCGATTCCTCCTTGCTTTCCCTCAGCCTCGCGGGCCTTTCGCGAGAGATTGCTCAGACTTTGGGTGCCAGGGATGCCTCCATACGAATGGGTCATGAGAACGACCTCCCTCCCCTCATCTAGAAGCTTGGAAACAACGTTGGTGATCTCGTCGGCATCATCGCTCATTGTCGCAGGCGGGAGATTTCCCCGCTTGCCAACCGATGGGGTATCGATTACGCGCGAGTCGATGCCATGTCGCTCAAGACTCTCTATAAACACACGATAGTGTTGAGATGGTGCAAACGACCCAGGGACGATAACAACAGTTGTGCTTGCCATTGTTGAGTTTGCTTGTGTGGTTGAGAAGATATGAAGAGTAAGTAGTTTGCTGAAAGTTGAGAAAGAAAGCAATCCTGTCCTTTTGTATGCGGTTTGTGCTGTTGGTTGGTTGTACGACGTTTGTCATCAGATTGCAACACCCAGCCATCCCCGCGTTTTCGGAGGAGATACGATTTCTTCTGATGGGTAATTTTGGGGAGGCGTTACCTGGATGAGTACAAAAGCACCGCGAACCAACACCTTCAGCGATCGAGCTCAAGCATGCATCCTGTCAGCCCTAAATTCCTACGACCTGCAGAGCCGAGGCTTGGGGTTGCCGTATCGAATCAAGAGTCTTGGGATATTGACCATCGATAAAATAAATGCTTGGAGGCAGAATAACTTGGTCAACTCTACATGGACCTTTCTCTGATTGCGCTTGTATTGTATCTTGTGTAATCGTCAAACTCCATACAGTGCGGGCACCTGCACGGGCTGATTGCAAGCTTGGTGGAATCTGGGGGGCTCTCCAATTACAGACTTGGCAAGTGTCAGTATAAAGGAACATTTTAAGAAACGAGATGAGCTTCTCTGCGGTACAAACGCTGAAAGGAAGCGATTTCAGGGTTCGGTAGAGCCAATAGCGGGTGTATCCACTGTCAGTAGCGAAAAGCCTCCTGAACAGGACCCTCTCACGAACAATTATTCCCCCATTGATCTACTCAGTTTATTTTTGGCATTCCTAAACACGTAGCCCTTGGCTTTGTTTTACTTTGACTTCTTCCAATTGTTCTATTCTCGTTTCTTTATTCCCCAGCGCTCGCCCCTCCATTGGCTCTCGAGCAGCGTCCAACAAAGACCCCGTTTCGCTAAGCGCCTGGTCTTAGTCTAGCGGCTACCAACAATCGATTGGGGCTCCATGAATAGCGCTGGGTCTCTTTGCTAACGGCCTCGTTTCATTGTCGATTGGCTCTTGATTGTCCAACATGAGAAAGCGCATCAGCGTCTATTGACGATGTTGATCATTGATGCTGTATAAAGAAGTGATATTGTTCTTCTGCTGGTTTGGTTATCCAAATCACTATCGCTTTACGACTCTTCGTCTATTTATTTCTCTCTTTTTCTACACTGCTGTGCAGTTCAATATTCTTTGGTCAACACGCGAAACACGCAAATCATCTTCAACTACGACACTTTAATACCAATAATCCAACTTCATCATGGGCAAGTTCGACAACGCCATCAAGGCCGGCCAGACCGCCATCGAGCTCGGCAACACTGCTAGATCCTTCGCTGGGGCGACCTCCGAATTCCGCGCTGCGGACAAGAAGGAGATTGGTCGGCAGGCTGGTCGTCACGCCTTCAACGAGGGCGCCGAGACCGGAAAGACCATGGGCAAGACTTGGCTCAAGACCTTCGAGACAGTTCCTCGTATGGTCTGTCGAGGTCTCCAGTTCCTCTTCGCTATCATCGCCTGCGGTTTCTACGGTCATCGCGTCGATAAGGCTCAAGACACTGACTACGGCTTCTCGCCAGAATGGTACTTCGCTCTCGTCGTCGCTGGCCTCTCAGCCACCACCGCCATCCTCTTCGTCGTCCTTACTCCCCTCGGCGCTCTTCCCTTCATCGGCAGCAAGCTCAAGCTCGTCAAGACCTACCGCGCTTTCGCTTGGGATCTCATCCTCTTCATCACCTGGCTCGTCGTCTTTGGAATCTTCGCTGGAATCTTCCTCCACCGAGACAGCGACGACAAGTACAAGGGCGCTAGTACCGGTGCTATGAAGACAGCCGTTTGGATCGACCTCGTCAACTCGATCCTGTGGCTCACCTCGGGTGTTTATGGTTGCATCAAGACTTTCTTGGGTGACAAGGCGGATGAGATGACGGACAAGGTTGGACAGAAGCTATTCACCAAGAAGCAGAAGCCAGCTAAGGAGGTTGGCTATGCCGAAAGTGTCTGAACACTGGCAAAACAGTTACATCGGGGTTTTCATGTTTTCTTTTGCGCATTTTCTTATGTCAGAGCCGGCGTTCTTCGCATCTTTCACAATTAGAATAGAACTATCTCTATCTCCCGATGAATACAAAATCTCAGCTACGAGATCTATGTACAGAACAAATACTATGCTTTTGAGCCATGATTGCAAGCAGCTGATACCTGGTCCGCCGGTCCCATTGCGATTCAATCTTAACCTTGGTCTAGCCTAGTTACCGAGTCACCTTTCAGGTATGCCTTTGCGACAACGATGGAGTTGTGAGCGATGCAGAAGCAGGAGTTTACTTCAGTTCAGCCCGTCTGTGAACCACGACAGAAGATATCAAGGCAAATTCACATCAATTCCAGACCTGAATAGTTCCTCAAGTTGGGGATGTCAATAACCTTCTGGTCTTTTACTTTATCGAGGTAGCAAGATCAGACCGTCTGCAATTGTTCACGATCTGGAAGGCAGAGAATGAAGTACAAAGTGTAACCCACTGTGTTGAGTCTCCCGACGGTTGCCCTTGGACAGAGGCTTTCTTGGTTCATTCATATCTCTTGCATTCTATGGCTGCCTTTTCGAGAGCTGCCTTTCACATCAGAATCTTACCGAACGCTTCACCAAGCCCGCACTCAACCAGCCACGCTTCCAAGGCCTTCATATCACCACGATTCCCTCTCGCTCCTCTCTTCTCAATCATATCCGTGATCTCTTGCATATTCGAAAATGCGCGCTTCAGAGCCGTCGCTTCCTCTCGATATCTCTCGCTGACCTATCCTCATTGTCAGTCTTCCCGATGCCCATCCGATACTTGACGTACCTTTTTGTGGTGCGCAGGAATATCACCCCAGCTTTCTGTCTTAATGAACTTCATGAAGTCATCAATGGCGACTGATCCTCCTTCTAAACACAAGATGCCCGGCTTCCCAGCTAGGAGAAAGCCAGTGAGCCCGTAGGTCGGTGCATAGTTGATGAAGTCATCTCGCTTTGCCCTTGTGCTGATGGAGGGGAAGTAGAACCAGACACGAACTAAAGATGTATCTGCTGTTGGAGTATTTGCAATTTCTGCTTGCTTTAGACTCATGAGGTGTTGAGATGCAGCGTCTTTTATATGCTCAATAACTGAAAGAATGTCCTCTTCAGGAATCTCAGTGTTCAACTTTGCAATATCTCCTTTGCTCATCCAATCTGGTTGTTGTATCCTAGTCTTGATTGGCGGTGGCTCCGTTAACGGTTCTTCTTGTTTTTGACACTTCAAAGGCACTGTTAATGTGAGCTGTAGAGTTCTTGTTAAAGAATCTTCGTCTTCAACATCGACCCTGAGCTGGAGATTTGTGACTGTCTCTGAGAACTTTGGTGTAGCTTCCTCATCACTTTCACACCATTCCCTCAATCTCTCAATCAAACCAGACGCCGCAGAGTCTATGGCTATCGCATCATCCGACGCATACATCGCCATGAGGAGGTCAATTTGGCCTAATTGGAGCTCCATGAGCTCTTTCGGCAAGGCATTTTGGGACTCCTCATCAGAAGGCATGACGGCCAGAACAGACTCTCATCGGCCTATAAGATTAACAAAAGGGCAAGACCAGCGCAGGGTCGCTGAAATCACAACCACTTTACGCGTGATTTGTAGAGATTGATACGCGGCTGGAAAAAATTCACCAATCACGTGAGGACAACACGTCCGACACCGCCGTCAATACCTTATCTTGAAGCTCTTATCTTATCTAATCTCGGTCTCTGGGGTCAGCTACCCTGGGCTGACTGTAACGGCTCAACAATAATGGAATTGGCCAAGAGCATTGTGAAGGGTTATAATATCTTGAACGAGTCTGTGAGACCAAGAAGTTTCATAGACCAAGAGGATAGTTGCAGACCGCATGAAGCATGAACCAGGCTTCGCAGTAAGTATTGCCATACTTGCTATTCAGGTGTCACACAAACATCTAACTGCTTGCCGGCCACCAGGCACGGCAACAAGCCCTCTCGAGGTGCCGAAATCGACGCTGAGCTCGCAAGAGAAGATGCAGAGCAGCTTGAAAAGAAGAAGGACAAGACCGACAGCATGCCTGGAAAGAAGATGGAACACAACACCAGTAAGAGCGAGTGGAAGCAGCAGATGGATCAGGACGAGAAGGAGGCTAGAGCCAAGCATAGCAACCGTTAAACAAATAATCATGAAGGCCAGGGTATGAAGTGTGTTACTCGTGTGACAAATAGCAGTCAAAAGTAGAGTTCGGTGGATCTCAAAGGATTAAATCATATGACTCACTTCCAAAAGGTGCACTTCATCCAGTGAAATGGTGAGAGGAACAGCCAACCGGCAACATGAACGTGACTCGAGATATTAAACCCCAGCGTCTGAGAGAGCCAGTACGATGCCGTGTATCATTTAGCTTGTGGTGTAAGGGGTGACTGCCAGAGCGTAGGTTTTGGGACAGGCGACTTGTGATGGAAGTCAGATGTCATAAAGCTGGACGATATGAGCAGGAAAATTCACTCTCAACAATGGCATCCAAGTCAGTAGGAGCATCTCTATTCCCATAGTTCAAGCGTCAGTTATTTAGATTTCATTGGTTTTATTCGGCCGTGAAGGTATTAGGTTCATACAGTCGTAATCGAACAATTAAACGTACACGAGTTTATGACTCGCCGTCCAAACTTCTCCTTCGAATCATCCCCAGATGTGAATTCTCACCACTTATTATTCCATTAAACCATCTCCTCACCACGAGCTCCAGTGCCGAGAGGTCGTCGGGGAATAGAACCGTTGTTGTATCCATTGCCATGCATGTGCTCAGATCCATCACTCTTCAGGCCGTGGCCGTGTCCATGTCCGAGAGAGCTGCCACCGTGAGATCCCCAACCGACCTTGCGAGTGAAGACGGCGTCAACAAGCTCAGCACCACCCATGGAGTAGTTGAAAGGAACGCCACGGTTGAGGGGGATGTGGTTGAAGCGCCAGTCCCAGACAGCGGCGTAGGTCATTCGGTAAGCGGAGAAAGCAAACACGGTTCCAATGATGGCACCGGCAAGGACATCATGGAAGTGGTGATACTTGTCGATGGTGAGAGCTCCACCGATAAGAACGGCACCGAGAAGAGGGGCATAGGTGACAATGAGCTTCCACATGGAAGGATGGTAGTTGGAGAAGACCTTGAGCTTGGCGTTGAGGTAAAGGTACAGGTAGACGAAGCCAGCAAAGGCAGCAGTGGTGTGACCACTGGGCATAGACTCAAGAGCATCGTTGATCTCGCTCTTGTCGCCAGTGCAAATGTCGGGGGTGTAGTAAAGCTGAAGATATCCCTTGTTGTTGTATCCTCCCATGGTGCGAGCGCGAGCCATGTCGGGCTTGCAGACCTCAAGGAAATGAGGTCGGAATCCACCGATGAGCCACTTGACAAAGACCTGGAAGACAGCGGCGGTGATAAGGGCGTAGAGAAGACCGATGACAGCGTTGTTGACATCCCAGAATGAGCGGATGCGGATCTGCATCACCAGGAAGACGAAGATGGGAACAAGAGCAGCCAACAGGGCAGCGGCCCAGATGGGAATGATCTCGCCTCGGAGAGGATATCCGTACTCGGGCCAGACAATCTCGCCATCGGAGAAGGTAACGGGGAACGATCGGGCGGGGGCAGGCTTTGCGAAGTAGACCTAAAGATTTGTTAGACAGGTAATTGAGTTTGAAGCGATCGAGACTTACACCAAGACCGATAGCGCCCATACAGGCCATGGTGACAATGTCAAGCCATGTTCCCTTGAGCCACTGTCCGAAAGTAGGGCGTCGTGACATGGGGAGAGGGTCCTGAACCGCCTTTTGGTGGTGACGGGTCTTTGTACCAGGCGAAGCCCGGTGAGGGGACTTTTCTCGACGGAAGAAAGGCATGTTGGCGATTTGGTGATGCTAGATAATGCTGTTGAAGGAAAAGCCGACCACAGATTGAGTGGCTCTGCACCCAAAACTAGTAGGTACTGAAAGAACTTTGCTGGCTCTTGTCCTGCCGTTCACAAACAATTGAGGCTGCTCGCCCTTCTATAAATCCGTGGAGAGCGACTGTGACACGCGACATCGCGATTCAAGCTGTTGACGTCACTAACGTCATTCAACCGTTTCACGCCAGCACCAATAACACAGCAACAGCGCTGCCCTGTAGGCCCTGTCATAGCATGCAAATTCATTTCGCTACGTAAAGCCACAGTCGACGTCATTGCTCAAAATCCTTTTTTTTTTTCCTTTTCCAGGAAAAAGTGAGCCTTGGACGGCAGACTCATGCCGAGCGGGCTTGCAGGCGGCAGTTTCGTGCCGGACAACCAATCATGGCCTTGGCAGTTGGACAAGGGACGTGTCTTGGCTTGGGACAAGTGTGGCTTGATTTTGACGATCTGTGTTGTTTTGGCTAATAACACGGGAATGAGCATCGATCGATGCTTGGCCAAGGATCTTGAAACCTGCTAATTTGTGCTGATGATTCAGTGTTTATTAGCTCATAGTTTGTACCGGAGGGCAACTCTGTGATGGACAAAGATTACAGAGTTTCATTGATGACCAGGTCAACTGATGTCAGACTGATGTCAGACTGAAGAACGAACAATGTTTTTGTTGGCCTAGAGGTTATGCTGCACTAAAGTAATAACTCTATCAGTTAAACTTTAGAGCTGTAAATAACCTTGAAGCTCAAACAGTCGAGATGTTAGGCGATGGTGGCTGGTGCTGTGGCTGACCACATGTCAGATCTCATTAGTCTAGTCCAACTACGAAGCTGTCCCAAAAACAAGATTTCAGCAATCGCTCAAGCAGTCCTCGCTATATTTTCCGCCAAGTCGGCATCGACTTTATGGCAAGACCATTTTAAACAAATCGGGGATTTACTGCGGAGCGAGCAGCGATATGATCGAGTTCAAGCTATATTTCGGAAGCTTATGCGAAAACCATTCATTCTTGGTGTTGAAGTGGGTGGACAAGGGCTGAAGTCTCGGCATACGACAAGAGCCCCATCCATCATGGCACCACAAAAATGCCCAACACTAGACGAATCACGAGTTGACCGATTGCGTCCTTCTCGATTTTGACACAATGATGCAGTCGTTGACGCGCATCGGAATCCTCTCACGAGTTCGAGATAACAAGAACAAGATCTATCAAGTGAACTCGACGAAACGTCACTTGATCTGTCCGTAGTCAGAACAGGAGGCGCATTCTCATATCAGACAGTCAGATATGTCAGCTCAGACATGAAGTAATATTCATTGAAAATAGAATAGAATACATGGACAGGCGAATAACATGCCATTACTTTCAATCAATAACCCAAATCACTGCCCATTATCCCCTTCTTCACGCTTTGCTCACAAACCTTCATCGCGAATCATCAAAATACGACCTTCACATCACCAACAACTAGGCAAATCAAAACTCCTAAGGCTTCTTGCACTGTCCGGCTTGGATGTTGGCAGGGTTCTCGCAAGTGTTGCACTTGATGATATTGCCAGCTCCCTTGCCCAAGTTCAGGATATCGTTGTCGTTATTCTTCAGGTTGTTTCGAATGATAATGTTATGGTTGGCCTTGGGGGCTTTACCGCCGAGAGCAATGCAAGAAAGAGAAACGGGTTGTTCGGCAGTAGCAACACAAGCATCGTCGTAGATAAGGATGCCGACTCCTGCACCGGCTCCTCCGGTGCCACTACCACGCTGTCCCTCAATAGTATTGTCGCGGACAAGAGTTCCGACAGCGCTACCGAGAATGATACCAGAAGAAGTCTTGCCGCACGCAGCAGGAGTTGGGCCAACGTAGTTGTGTACGATCTTGGCATCCTTCACACCAGGGTCGACAAAGATACCGATGCAGTTGTCGTGGAGGGTGTTGTACCCAATAAATGCACCGTTAGTCTGAACACAGACACCAATAAGATGCGCAGAAATATCGTTCTTCACGGTATGCACATCAGACAGGTTGTCCTGGCAGATACCGATGAAGCCGCCAGCAGTGGTAGTGACGATGTTCTCACGGAAGACAGTGTTGACGGAACCAAGGGTGAGCGCACCATAAGCAGGGGCATCAGTAAGTTTGTTCTTGGTGATGCGGGTGTTTTTGGCGCCGATGATGGCGATGTTGATGCCAGAGAATCCACTGACACTGAAGCCAGTGACCGAAACTCCCTTGACGGGTCTCTTGACAGAAGTGACTCTCTTATGCTCAGTCTTGTACTCAGTTGTCTGGACCTTGTAGCCAGTGATGCAGATGCCAGCCTGGAGCTCATTCTTCTTCTCATCCTGAGTAAGGCCAGTGCATGCATTGCGCTTGTACTTATTGGGCTTGACGAGGCGGACATTGCCACGGCCTTCAAGCTGAATACCATCCTTGTCAATGACGAGTTGCTCAGGGTATTCACCAGCCTCAACGATGATTCGATCACCAGGAGACGCCTTTTTGATGGCGTCTTGGATCTTCTTGCCGGATTTGACGTAGATAGTGCGACCGTAGCCGTAGTAGTTCTTGGAGTCGGAGGGAGAAGAGTATGTGTACTTGTCGGGGATAGCGCAGCAGTGCTGGTCCTTCCAGTTGCATTTTCCGTTTCGGCCTGCAAGAGTCAGTCTCAGCGTTGGAGGATTGGATGATATACTGACGCATGAGGCCACCAGAGGTATCATGCTCTGAGAAGGGCGAGGCAGCGGCAAGGCCAATGAGGCCTGCGAAGGTGAGGCTTAACTTCATGATGGGTAGTAAACGATTGTCTTAGTTTGCGAACTGGGTGATGTCTCTGAGATCTGTGGTCTCGCTAGACCTTATATACCACCAACACCCAACATCAAGACGATCAAGCCATCGGTCCCGAGAAAGGGGATCAAGGCTGAGGTCTCGCCCTCAGATGCAGCCATTCAAACTAGTATTCGCTTGCTTCTACCTGAAACGGCAAGAGCGATAATTAAGGTGACAGCAGGACGCAAGGGCGGCGTCGAATAGTGGTCAAGCCACTTTGATATGGTGTAGGGTGTGAGGCGCTGATAGGTGCTTACTGTGAGAGGGCATGATTTAACGTTGACCCTCTTTTGAAAGAAGAAAACACCATCAAATCATCGTCATCAACGTGTTTGTCTGCATCTAAGAGTCTAAGTGCTCCAGCTTGAGCAGGGATGGTACGACTTCTGCGATGAGGCTGCGTTGAGGGATCGAGCGGCCGCCTTTCAAAAGAGAGACAGGAATTCCCAATGCTTTCACTAACTTCGAATGCAAGGACATCAAATTTCAGTATTGATCTGTGCGCGCATGTTGCCCAAATGAACCCCTCAGTCCTGCTAATCAACATCGCAACGACCAAACACGCCACAGCATCCCTTCAATACCACCACTCTCGCAGCCACGAAGATCCGGCATCGCGAGGACCCGACGATATTCTTGAGGGGAAGAAGCAAAACGGAATATGCCGTTGTTTGGCTTCGCCTTGTGCCTGAGGTAGGGCGCCAACTATGGACTATAATTCAGCCGCAAGGTCTCGATCCCCTTGGACCAAACGGTCTGGCAGGGGTAGTGCATTAATCTCCTTTCTAAAACGGAGATCAACGAGCAGATGTTGAGATCGATGGTACCGTAGATCCGGTGCTATTACCCCATATTTTTGTTTTAAGGTGCATCGCTTGGAAACTTGTTTCTCCCTGCTGATTTGTCTTACCCTGCTGGACAATTTCTACTTTGAATACGAGCACCATCTTGGAGAATGCTCGGACACGTTGGTTTGAGACCATCCACAGGGCTGAAGAGGCACCCATTAAGCTGAAAACTAGTGGCATCCCTGGCGAGCTTATCCTGCTTTGAGTTGGCTCCCCACGACGTGGACGAACCCGAGGCCCTGGAAATGAAGCTGGTGGCTTGGGCTGGATCGCCACGTTTTATTCTGGGCCTTTTCAGCCCAGCGATGATCGATTGCCAAGACCACGTTCCTGTGCTACTGGACTGAGAAATCGATGTAAAGGAGACCTAGTGAGGGTTCATGGGACCAACTGCTGGCCCGCAGCGGCAGCTCTTTTGCCTCCTCGGCTGGGTTGCTTTTGGGTCTCCTTCTTTGGACCAGCCTTGGACATCTGCTGCCTGGCCAGCTTTCTCGCTTCTGGTGTCGCTGATCAGTGGATGCTGATGCTCGTCTGTTGCGATAGTCTGTCTGTCTGTGGATTCATTAGTCGATCATGGGAAACCCGTAAGAGGTCTCGGAAACAATTATGTTTACCCGACAAGTCAAACCCCAAGAAATACTGGAGTAATACTAACCTTATCACCAACGCCAATCAGTTCCCAAGCCTCAGGTCCAAGGTCCCACCCCGCAATCTTCCCCGCACTTCTGAAGATGACGACGCAGTCTCTAGATACCCCTCAACTCTCATCATTCATTACCACTTTACATTCAAAACATCCTGTCACCATGGCCACCACTGCTGCTTCTCTGAGCTCCCATGGAGTTGAACCGGCTGTTCCCGCTCCCGCTGCCGTCAACGCAAGCCCTCTCTTGGACGCTTCGGTGCAGGCGCTTAGCTCCAGTTCTGCCATTTTCTCCTTTGAGCCCCATATCAAAGCACCCTTTGATGCCATTCAGCGTCTGTTTGATCATCTTCGGGCCAATCCTGAGAATGCATCATCTCTCAATGCTGCGTATCCCAAGCGGGGCATCTTCAAGACAGCTGCGATGAACAATGCCACTTCTGACCAGAAGTTCACCATTGATCTTTCGCCAGCTCGTAACGGACGCATTCCGGAGACCTTGCGCGAGAAACTGGCCGGGGACGGGTTCAATGACGTCCTGGACTTCTTTGAAGAGGTCAACAGCACCTACGTCGCCCAGATTATGTCCATCATGCATGGGCTTATCGGCGCTGATCTGGGTCAAGTCCACAAGACTGGTAATCTCAACTACCGTCTATGTGACTACAACACGGATACTGCCGATCCGACCAGTGACAATGGTTGCGGCGCCCATACAGACTATGGCACCTTTACCATCATCTTCCAAGACGGAACATCAGGGCTCGAAATTGAAGACGCCGAGCAGCCCGGTCTTTGGATACCTGTCCCTGGCGATGCAACGGTTGTCCTTGCCGGTTGGTGCGCTGTGATTCTCAGTGGAGGCAATATCCGAGCAACCCGTCATCGAGTCAGAAGAACTCCCGGTGTTCGAAGACTCAGTGCTGTTCTCTTCGTTGCCCCAGATGTTGAGGCCACTCTACGACCTCTCGAAGGTGTCAAGATTGTCCGTCCATTCACTAAGAAAGTCATGGATGAGCAGTTGGATGTTGGGGAGTTCAAAGAGGTCATGGGCAAGAAGTGGAGACGTCGTGAGGGCAATGAGAAGTCTGATGACGGAGATGACACGGAAACACAGGACAGTGAGATTGAAAGATTCATCTGGGCTTGACTGAATAGGTATGAGCTCCGGAGGATTTGATTGGATCGTGAGTATCAATTACTCCGACTAATCCACCTCACGGCAAGACCGAGATCGCCGCATTCCTACATAGAGCTTACAAGGATAACAGAGACGAACATGTGCAATTTCACGATTCGAATTGCATAACATAGGTTGACCGTTTTATGTCTTCTTCGTTGGGTAGTATCAATGCAAATCTCTAGCTCTGATAGGTTAGTCCCCGAGCGGTTTCTGGTTCTAAGTTAGTCGACGTCGAACCGGCTTCTCCTCACCAACATCCTCACGTGTCAAGCATCTGCCTCGGCATTCACATATTCAACTTCCTCAATCGGTATAAACAAATTCCCTCAAATCTGACAGATCAATTCCTCTCGTTCTATCCGTAGGTTGGTTTGGTATTACTCGACAACTCATGGTAAAATTAAAATCTCTGCTAAAATGGCCTCCCAAGAAAGGTAATTATGTCGTCGCGCGTCTATCACTCATTTCATTACTCGTCCCTCATTTCCCAATTAACCTCGTAGTTTGCTGTACTTGCTTATAGCCCTTGCAAAACTGTCGTCGATTCCTTGTACCAGTGCTTTTGCGTTTCCTTGGAGGTCTTTGGGGACCTTGGATATGACTGCTTCCGAAAAGTCCTGGCTGAGGGCGCGCTGTAGATTGAGGTTGAGGAGGATGACGGGGCTGACTTGTAGTCTGTCAAAGTTGGGTTTGGCGGCAATGATGGTGTTGATGGTGAGCTCGACGTCGGCGCTGAGCTCAGATGTAGCCTTTGCGACTTGGAGGGTTTCCTCGAGAGATAGAGGCTCAGACTCGCGAGCGATCACAAAGCCCTTGTGGATCTCGGTGAGGAGGAGTGTTGACTTTGTAGTAATAGGCAGAGCACCGAGGAGGGTCTGCGGCCACGTCGCTACAGTCTTGTTGAGAGCAAGCGTGGCATTGGAGATGTTATCAATGGCTGTCGAGATAGAATCTCCAGATGCGAAGGCAGAGCCAGCGAGGGCAATCAAGGGGAGAAGGCTGAGACGCATATTGTCTGAGAGCTTGATGCAACGAGTAATCGATTGGTCAATTGAACTGCAAGATCTGCCAAGGAGAAACTCTTTGTGTCTCAAGAGCTACCCCGTCTTTAAGTACTGTCCATACCGACACTTCACATGCAAGTTTAGTTTTTCTCTTGCTGTGCCTTTCGGAAGGCTGCGGTGGTGGCCTCGTGTAATCCCAACCTGTATCCCCGCATCTATCCTCAAAGAGGAACTCAGCCCCGTGCTGTCGACGACCAACGTCTATGAGCCCATATCCCCATGGGGTAACCTCTTGGTAGTTCGCGGGCTTTTTGTCTAAGTGGCTGATCTTGACTTGGCAATCTACGATATTATGTGGGGAGAAATGTCAGCGTTGCAAGGATTGCGGCATCTTTGGCCGCGGCTGTCACGGTGAAAAGCCTGCGATGGAGTTGCATGTGTGCGCATTAGGGCTGTGACGGAATCTGAATTGAGGGATTATGACGACTAATGTGACGAAATGGGTTGGTTACATTGGCTGAAGGATTCGCTGGAGCAAGGGTTCAGCGGCGATGTTGCTCAACCAACTTCTGCAGCCATGGGGACTTGGGCCCGATGAAGCAATTGCCCGCGAAATTAAGCAATTGATTAAGCTGATTGTGGTGTTGCATCCCGATGGTGTGCTTCTTGATCATGCGTGAGAGAAGACGGGTTCTATACCGCATTGCTTATAACTTGGTGGTTGACTTATGCTTATTATGCAGGGACCCAGACTCTGTCTGCATCTCTCAGCTGACACTGGACACTCTTTGATGTTCTTTGAGGGGAAGTCATAGAGAAGAGTTGGTTCTGTTTCTGTGAGGCTTTAGAATACCAAGGGAAGTAATATCAACTTCTGGACTATTGAGAGTCAGAAGACGTTGGGCTCGTTGAAATCTGTTTCGACTTTGCAAGTTTGCAGAACCCTGAGTTCGCATGTTGAGCTGAATAGCCAGATCTAAATCAACGTTTGTGGTGGTATCCATAGTGATTCTATTTTATGCAAGATGGAGATCTTCCGTTGCATCCTGTGGCACAGAACATGTGCCTTCCGTATTTGGGTCGTCACAACTCGTGCCTAACAGTATCGTATCTAGCTGTGATCTTCGATCTCATACTTTTCTTGACTTTCTTAATTGTTGGCTTTTCAAATTTTGCTCTGAAGAGCTTCATCACGGTCTATACGCTGTGAATGAGGAAAGGAAAGATACCCAGTAGGAAAAATACAGAGGATTTTCCTCTTAACTGACCCAGTAAGTCCATTTAACTCACATGACGCACAATCAGTCTCAAACTCGGGAGGATTGATCATCTGTAAGATTAAATTAATTGCGTCGACCAGAAACCAGCCACTTCGGTGAGTTTCCGTGAATCATGATAAACTTGCATGTGAGTCGAAGGATCGATCGGCCTGCATCTCCAGCTCTTGGTTCCCAAGGCCGATGCTTTTGGTTGTCTACCAAGCCAAAGTTGGTGGCAGGATTCTAGAGAATACAAAGTAGTTTGAATTGAAGATAAATGCACCTGCAGCCTCAAGTTTTATCTTACAGCTTCGAGTACTGTTCATATGATTTAAAGTAAGGCCTTCCTCATGTAGACGCTGATGCGGCCGCTGTAGCTTCAATGTCAGTCAACTCATGAGAAAACTCATGCTGTTTTCATATCAATTTCATGTTCAATACTGATATAAGTTCAACACCATGCTATTATTTATGTTAAATTACTTCCCAGCAGCACAGTCTTACTTATGACGACTGAACAATCACAAGGCAACAGTATGAGGATTTTGTATTGGCAAGAATATAACGCCATCCTATTCTACTATATCAGAGTCTATCTCCACGAGCTATCTCAAAACTCGATTTTTTTCTTTATATTATATCAGACTATCCCTTTATACAGCTTGAAGTTGTTCGCTTATTTCTGTGAGGAGACTCTATTGGGAAGTGCAGACAACTTGACTCATGATCTCCAGCAACGTGCCAACCATGGCATATCAACGGAATTAAGTCTGAGTCACTTATAAGATACTGTAATCCTTTTATATCAATTTGTGGTTACATAAATAGCATCTATAAGCAGATATGGTGTAGTCAATGTTGTGAAAGATGACCTAGTTGGCAGATAAGATAAGATACTCAAGATTAGATTGTTTATCACTGATTAGATATTGATAAGATTGCGACTGGTCATGTGTTGACTCACGTGAGACATAATCTTGATGCAAGAGAACATTCCGAAATCGACCAATTCTGGAAATCGTAACTTTATGTTGGATAATGAGCAATGGCGCTTTATCGTGAATAAGCTACACAACCCAGAAAATTGATGGAACACATTCGTCATTCGAATCTTGCTCGTGGATGAAGGTGACGCGTTTAACTGAACCTCCATCAAGCTACCCTATAGTGGAAAGGACAACGGCACGGGATGTGAGATTCTCTAACAACAAATTGTCGCTGCGACAGAAGATGATGACATCGCCAATGAACTCTTCATTAAGAGGTTTTTATCAGCGTGGCCTGTTAGTTGACCGTCCTCAGGCATTCATGTAGGCCGACCGAATACAACTCATTGAGTCAATCTGCCGTTGACAGTAACACAATGATGCAAAAACCTCGCACAAACAACAACACACATAGGTACACAGATCACATCAGCATGATATCATGCACAGCAGCAACTAAGTGGTAGCAGCGACTCCGTAGATACAGTTTAATCATGTCCCATCGCAGATGCCGATCTACCAATACTTATCGACGGATGCATTCAAGATTTCATCAGTGTAGCCGAGGATGGAGGCCCGCAGCCAAAATGACGATGTTCTCACAGAACCCCATCCTGGTCCAAAGAATAGGCTAATTGCTTCACCAAGTCGAGCCCTGCCGGCAATCAATGGAAGTTGGTGGTCAGCATCGGAATTATCAGATTCAATGCCACTACTCGCGGCAGTTGCACATCCACAAGCATAAGGTTAAACTGCTGCTTCAAATCGTCGTCAAATAAACCCAATCGCCAAGCTTTACGTAGTGCACTGCCAAGTCAAAACGGCTCGTTCACTCACTCATCCCTTATTAGCCCGAAGTCGTCAATCGGAATCCGAGGGCCCATCCTTTTTGAGGTTCAACTCCACCAGCTCCGCTTGCGTCGAGGAGCAATATTGAGCTTTGGCAACTCTTCATTTTGCCATTCTCCATCTAATTCCGGAATTTCCTTGTCCTTGTCTTGTTTATTTGCCGCGAGATCAAAAAAACCTGATTGTCGCACGATCGGCGGAAAAACTACCGTCACACCAAAAATCAGTGGGGGCTTCCGGTTTCAGAGTCTCATGTCTAAGATGAGTTATAACATTCGAAGTCGCTGACATGAGAATCACGCATTTCGCCAATATGAGGCGGTGATTATACTACATATATATAATTATATATCACCGGAATCCCGCAGGATGTAATGTAATCAAATCCACCCACCTCGCGTGGTCGTTATGTGTAATTCTGTACCAAGACTTAGATCATGAACCAAAGTTCCAGGGGACGAAACCCCCTGCAAGGGAGGGCATTACAGGGGGAGACAACGCCAAACCAGCGCTTCACAAGTGACGCAACAACTGATTGAGACACTTTGTCCGTGGTCAAGACTCAAGCGACAGGCATTGGCCGGCAGCTTACCTCGTTTGGGGCTAGACACCTCTGTAACCTTAATCCCTTCAAGCTTTTTTGGCCTCTCTTTATCGAGGCCAAGGGGTGAAAGATTGAGTTTTTGAGTTTAGCAGAGCATAAAATGTTCGCTTGAGCGTTGCATCTCGGGCTGAAAGAAAGGTAATTTTCCCCGTTCCTTTAGGTTTTACGGAGGTAGTTCGTGCTCCATCACATTCCAATTGGCGATAACCACCTGCAAACGGCGCGTTGAGAATTTCCAGCCACCCCAGCTTCTAGCGCTCTTAGCCAAGAGATTAACTGAAGCGTCAGGGGTCAGCGCTGGAGATGTAAAGGGGCAGACGCAACGCGAGAGAGAATGGCGTGAACGATTGATTGGCCTCTTTACTGGAAGAGAAGAGACTTGGCGTTATTGATTGGTTCTAGACCCCCACAACCTTAAAAGAAACAACCTTAAAGCAGCTAAGTCAGTATCACGAGGCAAGGGGCAGCACCACGCCGTCGCGAGACTATTGACGATAATTCAACGTGCTAACTGAATCAACCAACCGACTATTTACCCTTACCTTTGTACTGTAACCGCATGCGGACAGGACAGACTTGTTTATCTGGCGCTGCTGCCGCTGTCTCACACAGTCTTCTCCACCAAAGTGACACCCTGACATGGTCCTCTTTCTGCGGACTGTGGACCCTGCGAGGGTCATGCCAGCTTTTGCTTTGCCGATCAGGGGTATCCGTAGGGCAATTGAGGCCTGTAGAATCCAGAAGACTTACGCGTACTGTTACCTCATATTCTACTCCTCACAGTAGGTCTTTTTTCATCGTTTCAAAGTGATCGTCTGTCCGTCTCCCTCTCGCGCAAACGCAAAACGCAAGTCAAGTCCCTCCTTACGCTTGTCTTGAACTTTCCATTGTTTATTGTCCCATTCTTTTTCTTGTTTCTGGCTCTTTCAGCATTCCAAGAGTCTGTCTTTCGCTCCCTTGAACAAAACTCCACCAACGTCAACGTCCATCGCCATTTTGGATTCTTGTCCTTCGGATGGTTTCATCTTCAACATAACGAATTCTTTTCCCGTTTTCTCTATTTTTCTTCATTCGCTCGGCCCGCTAGGCGCCACAAACAATCGTTACTCATCATCACTAAAAATAAATCGTCACAATGACAATAGGCGCAGCACTCCCAACTTCTGGTGCTGCGCTTAACCGGGTGCTGGCCCTCGGCTTGACGCTGGTCGTCATCTTAGGCATCGCCATCAATCAGCTTCAACTGAGCGATGATCCGTATCGCTGTAAGGCTCTGCTTAATGATGGAACCTGGTTGAATACTCCTGCAGAGAATGGAAGCAGAGCGCCTTTCAAAAACTGGCAGCCTCCCGGATGTATGATTCACAAGTACAAGAAGGAGGAGATTGAGGAGTGCATGGAGGGACGACACATGCTTTTTGTCGGTGACTCTACGACTCGACAGGTCTTTTATGGCATGGCTCGTCTGGTAAGTCGATGATGATTTAATCATAGATGTGTTGCCGAATTATTTGGTCAATGTTCAATTGCATGACCATCAGTCGCTAACACCACGACAGCTCGACGCAGAAAAGGCCGAGGGAGTACGAGCAAACAGCAAGAAGCACGAAAGCCACGATGTAGAATTCGGCGGCATTCGACTCAAGGAGATCTGGGATCCATTCGGCAACGACAGCGCCATCGCCCGCAATGAACTCACCCTCTACCACGAAGAGAGGATCAACGAGGTCCCCGTCGACAAGCAAAAAGGTCCCGCCCTCGCCTTCATGGGAATGGGAGTTTGGTTCGCCGCTCGCTTCGAGAAGGAGGAGTCTATTCCCATGTTCAAGGCCGCCTTCAACAACATGTCCGAACTCGCTTCCAACATGGACTTTGAGCCTTTCGGTAACCGACTTATGGACCCTCGCGATGGAATTGGCAACGAGGTGTTCTGGGCACCAATTGCCCCGCCCTTCTACGACATGCTCCCCGATTACCGCAAGACTGGTGTCGCTTCGCAACCTGGCGAGGTCGAGGAGATTGATGAGTTCCTCAAGACACAGGAACAAGAGTCTGGTATTCCAATGTTGTGGTCTTTCCCCGCTTTGTCGTATGACCAGCAGGATGCTATCGGCGACCACGAGAATGGCTTCCATGTCACCGACAGTGTTGCTGAGATGAAGGCCCAGATCCTTCTCAACCTTCGATGCAATGCCAAACTCGACATCCAGAAGTCTTATCCTTATGACCGCACTTGCTGCACTGACTATGGCCAGAAGTCTTTCGTCCAGATTATCCTCGTCACTCTCGGTATTCTCTACGTCGGCGGTGCTGCCATCACCGAGATTCTTGCGCTTCGATCTGGCGAGGCTCCCAAGTGGGCCATCTTCAACCTCGATGTCGCTACCTTCGTCACTGGTCTTCTTGCGTGCTACTGGGCCGACCGAACACAGTCTTTCGCCAAGGGTTCAAAGGAGTACAGCATGTTCGACTTTAACCTCATGTCCGCTCTCTGCTTCATTGTCGGCTTTGCCTTCATGACCAAGTCCAAGCCTCCCCCTCCTCGACCTGGCGCCGCTCTCACTGCTGCCCCCGCGACTCTCGACGATGCGAAGCCTTTGTCCCGTGACCAGACCGATGAGTGGAAGGGTTGGATGCAGGCTCTCATCCTCGTGTATCACTGGACTGGTGCCTCGCGCGACCTTAACATCTACGTCGGTATCCGTCTCCTTGTTGCTGCCTATCTCTTCCAGACTGGTTTCGGTCATGGCGTTTTCTTCAGCTCCAAGAAGGACTTTTCCTTCAAGCGTGTTGCCGCCGTTCTTCTCCGTCTCAACCTTCTCAGCTGCGCGTTACCCTTCTTCATGAACACCGACTACATGTTCTACTACTTCGCTCCCCTCGTCAGCTTCTGGTTCCTTATCATCTATGCCCTCTTTGCAATTGGCCAGAAATACAATGACAACACCTGGGCGCTCATGGGTAAGATTGTGGTTTCTGCAGCCATCTGCCCCGGAGCTATGCTGTATACACCCGTCCTGCAGTGGGTTTTCGATGCTTTGAACATGGTCTTCCGAATTGAGTGGGATCTTCACGAGTGGCAGTTCCGTCTCGGTCTTGATGGTCTCATTGTCTACGTCGGCATCATCATGGGTGTCGCTTCCGTCCGGACCAAGCTGTACAACAAGATCCTCACCCAGTCTTACGGCCTGGCCGGTGTCGCTGGTATTCTCTCCATTCCCCTGTACTGGTGGATTGCTGTCAGCAGCGCCGAGAGCAAGCAGGACTATACTGCCCTTCACCCCGTCTTCTCTTTCATCCCCATCATGGGATTTATTGCTGCTCGCAACATGTTCCCCGCCGCCCGTACATGGTATTCTCGAACTTTCGCCTGGATCGGCCGATGCTCCCTCGAGACCTTTACTCTTCAATTTCACATCCTTCTCGCTGCCGATACCAAGGGCCTTCTCCTTCTCGACATCTTCAAAGGTGACGGTAGCCTCCTCTGCGACCGCTGGAGGTCTCTGATCATCATCGTTCCCGTTTTCTTGTGGATAAGCTCCCGTGTTGCCGACGCTACTGGTGGAATGGTCAAGCTTCTGACCAAGGACTGGGCTGCCCAGGAGCAAGAGGAGCAATACGATGTGGAGGCCAAGGCTGACGCGGAGCCTCTCATGAGTGGAACCATGCTCTCTGGCTTTACGAGACACATGCCCTCAAAGTCCTCCTGGGCCAACAACCTCAAGCTCCGCATGCTTGGTCTCCTCGTCCTCCTTTGGACATTCAACCTGGTAATTTCCCACCCGCTATTTCACACTACAGACCATCGCTAACATTTCTCAGTTCTACTAGACAATCATCACATAGCATCGGCATTAAAACAAGGCGTTTGGAGTAGCGAGTAGCATTGACGACGAGTTAGCTGGGGGACCTTGATTCATGTCGCACGAAACGCGTGTTGGCTTTTCTTTTTCACGGGTGCATTCACCCGACTTTTGGACATGGCAAACATTCAAGGCTTATCAATAAGCTTATGCATAAGCCTACACGGCACGACATAGATTTTATATCGTAATGATGGATTTTTACATGTAACAGTATACTAGAATGACACGATACTCATTCCAGTTACCAATCCGACCGAGTGCTGGTATGCGACTTGGATTCGATCTTTAATGTTTCAAGTCTGGCAAAGCATTCGTGGAGCTCCTCAGGTTGCAAGAAGACTTCTGACGTTGAACTGAGGTGTCAAAATACTTAGTCTAAGATCCTCTATGTATACTAAATTACACTAAGTTTACCTAAGCTTACCTAAGGCTTTGTCACCTAGGATAGAGGTCCTTAGTTTTAATGCATCCCCTTGGAGCTCTGGATGAGGCGAAACAGGGCGGGTAGGTTCCTGGCTCGGCACAAACAATTCATGCCTCAAGACGGTCGCGACATCGCGTGATTGTTGCGCATGAATTACTCGTTTCATCTAAATTGGGCACACTTCGCTTAGACTAAAGTTCCATTCGGTGTGAAAGCTGATCAATCCCACGCGGTTGTATTGGATTCAGTGCTTATGAACATGTAATCTCGCCCAATATGGTCATTTATGGCGAAGGAATGTACTTTGGTGTAGGCCTGTCAGAATTTGACAATCAGATTTGGAAGCGACGTTGTCTGCAACCTCTCATTGCAACTTTATTATCATCTGCCGACGCTAAGTAATAGAGTAGTTTCTAACGTCAAACTTGCCATTAAATCGCGATACTGTACCTGGTACCTATCAGGTGCTGTTATCTTGTTCGCCAGATTCCAGCCGCCAACACACTAGCGGCTTAACAGATCTATACACATATGTCAGCCAGGTCTGTTAGTGCACTAGCACTTAGCTTTTCACTAAAATGACGTTGTGACACAATCGGGTCATGACCTGCGCAACAAGAATTAATCCGCTGCCTGTGAGATTCAGTAATCGATTGTTTTGAAGGCGATGAAGGGAAGAAACTACAAATTATCCTTGAGAAGGCTTATAGGGGCGGTGACTCTGCTTGTAGAAACATGACAGCTGCTGTCACTTCTTGACGACAAAAAAGATGACGGAGAAAGCTGCTGAAGGCACAGCTCCTTTTGTATCCTGAAGCAAGACTTTCATTCTATACCAAACCATTTGAATGAGATCGTGTACACAATCTGCTCTTTAAAGCACATTAGGCACCCGAACAAACCTATGTAACACTTATCTTTTGACCCAATCCTTGAACTTTGACCATCTCTTCCTCTTACCCTCACGTGTCCCGTTACTTGTACTATCCAAGCTCTGCTGAGCACTTCCCATGTCCTGGTTGGAATGGCCAACACTAGGGACAGTAATGGATGTCGTCTGACTCACGATTGAGCCAGTTGCTGAAGCATCTTGGGCCTGCTCACCGCTGGTTGTCGATGCAGCACCGTCGTCATCTGCCTGTCTCGACGTTGATCTGTCTCCTGCCCTTAGTCCCAGAACAGTGTGACCAAATATCACGGCCCCTTCAGCATCAAGCGATTCCAAGTGCACAGGCTTCAAGCCGTGCGGTATAGTACGGGACCACCATTTCTTGGCAAGGAACTGAACAGGGTTGTGATTGCACTCGATCCTGGCAGCTTGGGCACCTTGCACCCTGTGTCTCTTGAGACAACTACACTGCACAGATGTCTCTTTGGAGGCTACCCATGTAATCTTCTTGGTGAGTTCGCCTCCAGCAAGACCCGGCTCCATTCTAAGGAGCCTCTTCTCATGGAGCATTTGCATCGTCGAAACAGAGGCAGCCAGGTATTCCTTTCCTGGCGGAACAGATCTCCAATTTGGACAAATGTCATTGGGCTTATCGGAGCATATTAGATCCCCAAAGTTGCGCCCAAAGATAGTAGTTATGCCGATTGTTGGTATCAAGTCATTCCAACCAAGACCCCACGTGTTGAGATGCTGAATCCGCGGATATATCGGGACTGACGGATCGATGATGTCGACGATGTCGAAACCAACGATTTCTCGACGTGGGTCTAGCGTTTGAGAAATCCTGATGCCATCCTGGGAGGCTGTCTTGGCCTGCCTATCGACAAGCCTTTCTATAGAGCGAAGAGTGTTTTCCACCCGCTCCTCGAATGTAGAATACTTTGGAATCAGGGCGCCGTTCGGATCGACATGGTTACCAACGACGTAAACACTCAGAGCACGGTTCTCCCATCGCTTCAAAGTCTGGAGTGCTGCTTGGCGACTTTCAACCCCAGGCCAGTGATCCTTAAGCTTGCTGGGATCGTAGACCCATTCGTAGGCTGATTCAGGGTCGTTTGTATCTCGGTGAAGCGACGCGCGGACAAGATGGAGCACGGCAGAAGCACCATCGACGAGCCATGCACGTCGGTCCTCCACATCATAGAATACGACAGGTTGAAGTTTGACCCAATTAAGGAGACTTGGGTAGTCTTTCTCTCGTTGTAGCCAGAATGGCTGCTCCTTTTTGTTCATATCTAACATGACACCAGCAGTAACGGGGCTCCCGCCTTCGATATATAATTTATCGATCACGGTGGACGCTGGTGCCCTAGGTAAGCCTGCAGGTTTTATCTCATGGTTGGCAGTAGGATTTCCTGTTACCTGTCAGTGGCCACTCTTGTTGTATTGGCAAGAGGGTGAAAAGGGTTTCTCACCACAAAGGTCTGTAGCTTTAGTGCACCATCCTATGATATGACGTTTCCTCTCAATGTACCGCAGAGAAAACTCCTCAGGATACTTCAACTCGATCTCATCAAGCCTTGGGTCAACATATGAGATTCTCACCCCAGGTTTATCAGTGACAAAAAGATGCCACACCATCACATCCGTAGCCACATGTGTAGCAATCATTAGCATGTTGAATCCTTTAATCAACAGTCTCCCGTCCCATTTAACCGCCTCATAAGATCCCACAATAGAAGCTGCGTATCGTAAGGGTATCTCGAGACCAGTTCTAGGCATTGAGCGTCGCTGAATCGGGTAGCCGCGTACAAAGTTAGGACGGCTGAACAGCCGTTTCCAGCATGAACCTGGATCGAGATCGTCGGGGGCTTCGATTAGCTGGCTAAACTTGATGCAGCAGGTCCCTGTAATACCCTTGATCCTCCTACTACTTCTACTTCTGACTACGCTTGTGAATAAAGCCTCGATGCTTGGTGTAGTTGAAACAAAGTCGCTGCCTGTCCCTGTAACCGATCGAAGGGCAGAGGCCAGCCAAGATATTTGTTCGCCTATTTCGGACACGATGTAGTAGCCACCTTTTGCAGATATTTGACACCAGATATTGCCATCCGAGTCAGGCTTTATCATACCTCTGAGTGCAATGAGATCGAAAGAGTGTTCGCAATCAACCGAAATCTCGGAATGCCCTGCGGTAATATTACAAAATGTGTCGTGATAGAAAGTACATACTTACCGGCATTACTCTTTTCACAGACCGAAAGTATTTCTTGAAGTAGAGTAATGATATCACCACCAGATTGTGGCCACGTTTGCTCCATGTACTCGGCAACGGTTGTAGCCTGAGCTTCGTTCCAGCTACCGGTCAAGCAAAGAATGTTGGGCAAGGCTTTAGCAAAGTCTGAGGAAATCCCAGTACGCCGCATCAAACGCATTGGATCCCATCCCAGAATGTATATCATCTCGAACCAGACAGGCGCTTGACTTCTACTAATCTTGCGTTGAGATATATGAGATCTGAGATCCTCTCTGATGCTTGCTCCAATCTTGTCCATGATGCTAGGTTTCTCGCATGCAAGCTGACGATGTTGGCCAATCTTGGCCAGAAGCCATCGGTAGGCGTTAGACCCTTGGATGAATTGTCTATACTTGGGCATTTGTGAAAGATGGCTCGTTGCTCCAGAGCTAACGCCGCCTATCCAGTCAACAATCGTTTCTTCTGCTTTTCTAAAGGGTTCAGTGGGAGTTTCATTTTCATGGTCTGTCTCCTCCGAGCTCATGAAACTATGAACAGACTCGCTCTCAGCTGTCGCGAATGCCGGAACTTGGAAGTCCAGAAGGTCGACAATATATCTATTGAGCGTGTAAGCTGTGAACCCTGAAGAATGTACGGAGACTGCATGCTTACCTCCTCTTACGGTGGATGATGACAGACGTTTCGAGCTGAAAAGGGTTGGTTGACTCTCCATGTAGCTTCCATGCGAACTCTCTGAGGATTTCTTCAAGGAAACCTGGTCCGACGTCTTTCATAGTTGTACCTTGAGTATCGGCCCTCACATCTTCAGCGAGTTGATCTATAAAGGCCTGGAAGTATTGCAATTTGGGGTCATCAGAGAGCGTATCAAAAGAATACGTTGTAGCTGTTTCGAATCCAGCGCGACTCTTTTCGGACTTGTGAGGAGACCACTGATTCCGTTCTTCTTCGTGTTGAGTTGATGATTCATTCTCCTCTTCTTCCGCTTGGCCTATTTTTGCCTGCAGAGAGCTCAAGAGACGCTTTGGATTTTGGGGCTTATGCGGCAGAGAAGTAGGGACGGTCGACGGACGTGTCCCTTTGCTCTGGACTGTGAGGTCAAAAGTTGATGAACATGGGCTATTGGTGATAGCCTCGCTTTGCACACTACCATACTCGTTAGGGCTTTGGGTGTTAATAGAACCAGGGTTGTGAGGGTAGTTGTCCGCTGGCCCTGCATCCTTCATCGGACGGAGGTGGTCCATAGCCTGCTGATCACCAAAGAGACCCGAAGTTGCAAGATCCATAGTCGGATGATCCAATAGCTTATCTTG
The DNA here is from genome assembly GCA_001654545.1 of Fusarium agapanthi. Lineage (NCBI taxonomy): Eukaryota > Fungi > Ascomycota > Sordariomycetes > Hypocreales > Nectriaceae > Fusarium > Fusarium agapanthi. The sequence goes on from LTDI01000156.1 coordinate 33,641, forward strand.
CGCTACAGGCTCCAGGGGAGAGTTGTGAGAAGCGAGACCTGGGAACGACACTTGTGGCGAATAGACAGAGCCATCGGAAAATGCGACGCCAAACTTCAACATGAAGTCATTCCCGCGGACCTTCTCATCTCTAATTGCTGCTGATGTAAGACCCGCAAGGCACCTCTGCTTCTGCGACTCGCAGATGACCTGGTATTCCCCATACTCCTCGAATGTTAGCGTTGGAACACAAGGGGGTGAGAGCGGCACAGTAATGCATCTTTTTAATATTTGGACGGCCCCTCGGTGGCTGTAATTCGGCGGCATGTAGAGCAAAGGAGTTCCCTTCCCACGAGCGAAAACAATGTCATAACCGGATCCCTTTAAGTTGACCACATAGCCACTGTCAATAGTGACTATAGCTGGAATAAGATCTTGCAGCAGCCATGATAGTGTATGTACCACGACATAGTCGTTGTCAAGAATCAGGATACGGATGCCGATTTGGCTGTACCAACAAATTAGTCTTGTGCATCTAAGCCCTGGGGTACCCTCAACTGTTTGCTGGCGGGTCGCTGAAGTCTCTCGTCACATCGTCATCACCAAAATCACCAGACGAACCCTTTCTGTGCATGAATGAGCTCATTAGTGCCGATTCGTAAGGGGTTCTGTTGTTGATAAAAGAATTTGAAGTTGCCCACTCCTCCTTATTGACGCTTTGAGCAGAGCTGAAGGACGGGAACGAACTCAGTGACCTAGCCCCTGCTGGCCCTGAAGTTTTTGGGGTGGAATCATCAGTGGTGGTTGAGGGTTGTTTAATTTGGCTAGCATTACTTCTGTGCTGAGGTTCAAACACAGCTGGGGGAGGTGACGGAATTCGGGTTAGGTTCTCTATAGCTTGGATCTCTTCTTCTGTAGCAGCCCTCGGTCGATAGACTGGTCTGCTCTTCCGCTGAGAACTTCGGACTCTGGGAGGGTGGGACGGAAAATGGGGATGTGTTTTGTCTTCTTTTGGTCCGTCGTTTTGGCTGACTCTAAGTACATTAGTAGTGATTGCAGCCTGAAACTCCGGGTCCAATTGAGACCAATCGGCGGCATAAAATACCGACTTGTGCTGTGGAATTAACTCTTTGTAAGTCCATGCTCGACTCACCCACCGACTCATTCGTGCCCTTGAAGATAATATTTCTTTATCACCATCCTTTATATTCGCATTGGGTATTTCGCTTAGATACAGCAGACAAACTCCTGCTTTTAAAAACATTGAGTAAAGGTTTTTCGTGCTCTCCTCCTTCTCAACCTCGTCTTCCTTATTGATGCAGACATTGTCCGCCCAGAGCCAGTCGTAGCCCTGAGTAACGGCGGCATGGCAGGCGCTGACGATCTTGGAATATCCGGGCTTTGAAGCGTGCTGACTTAGATCTTCAAAGTCTTTGAAGGTCAGCTCGAGTTCCGACGAATACCAGCAATGAGAGAGGATCGCGTAGGGCGGGTATGCAGAGGCGTCATCAAAAATATGTAGTTTCAAGGTCTTCACGTTGAGGAACCTCATTGCTAACTGAGGTGCTCACAGAAGTGTAGGCCAAGACGTAGAGATGGTTGTCGATGGCTTAGGCTGTATTAACTTCGGTAGTAGTTCATGAGCGGGACAATCGACTTCATAATCTGTTCAGAGTTTGACGAAAAGGTAGACGAGTATAGATTCAACAGAAAAGGTCATCTTTGCGATAATTACGAAGCGGGGTAGGGCAGACATGCACAGCCTGATTTTGCGAATGCTTGAGGTTGGTGGTTGGTTGGAATTTCAGCCGCACTGAGATTTCTGGGCATGGGCTGATGTAGCCTGAAACGCGGCATTTAGAAAATCAGCAGACAATATCATAGACAGATGTGGTTTAACTAAAGTAAATTTATGAAACAAGATAGCTGACGACTCAATTTACACTACTCTAAGCGGCCGACATACAGCCCTTGCATGAATCGACCATTGCCATATATCTCCTCCATTTGCGCATACCACTCGTCATTGTCCGAATCTTGCTGGAATCCTCCGAATCCTGCCTCGTCTGTACCCGGGTTAATCAAACATTGTACAATATGCTTCATCCGAATCGCTCTCACCATCTGAATCACCAACCCACTCACAAGGGCTTTCGGTCTCTATTCTCTCTTGGTAGTCCGGAAGCGAGAGTTTGGACGACCCAGTGCATGAGGGTCTTGTGCTTCCTTGATAGCCCTTTGGCTTACAGACCCACCGCTTCTCTCGATCGAGATCAGAGGACGGAATGTGACGGAGACGATGTAGTAGTCGAGTTTGTGGGGTTCTGTTTCATCTCGGATCCAGCGTTGACCGTGCCAAGTGCTCGAACCGCTCCAGCGACTCACTTTGCGGTTGGCATCTGATGTGTCGGCGTAGAGGACAACACCATCGGGTCGTTTGAAGAACCATGAGTCGACCATCTGCTTGGCAACCTTGTCGATCTGATCCTTCTTACGCTCGAGGGACTCCAACTCAATGCAGAATTGAGTCGTACTGGGAGTCAGCACTTGAGAAACGCCCTCGATCCAGTTTCCCTCAAAGTGAAGGGGCTCATCCTCCTCCCAATACCACCAATCAGTGTGACGAATGGTCAGCGTTATGGTGCGGGGAGCCAGATGGGGCGTGCGTAGGACTTCTTGCAGACCGTCTTCATGGAGTCTGTACATCTGAGCAAAGACTCTCAGCATCTCGATCTCGACATTGTCTATGCCTAGAGACTTGGAGATCTTTGCGAGCATGGGGCCCAAGCGTGGAGGAGCTTTGTGAGGTGGAGGAGCACGATCTTCACCTGTAGCCCATTCTGTGTGCTCTCGCAGGAGAAATGGCTTGAACCAGGTTTCGCGATAGATAGCACGACATGTACGAAGAAGTCTGGTATCGGTTGATTGAGCTGCTAGATAGGAAGGGCGAGTGTAGCATGTGTTTTCCTTGAACTTTTTGGTTGGTGTTGGGTCCGGGTGATCCGTGAGGACATAAGAGAAGATGTTGTCTCTGACTTCTCCCGGGAGTTTGGCGTAGAGAGGGCTTTCATCCTGGGGGGTTGGGGTCTTGGCAAGGATATTTTGACGAAGTAGGTTGGCCATCTTGGGCGATGGATGGAGAGAAGCCTAGGGATTGAAAGAGTAAGGCGGGCTTATCTCGAGCCAAGTTGCGTATTTATAGCATGCTCCAAGTTAGGCAACCGTGCGGGGCTAAGCTGGGCTACCCAGTCAGCCAAGACATCTCTCGGACGTGTTGGTATGATGGCAACGAATAAAAACTGTCGGTGGCTCAGCCTTCATGCATGTTGCAAGCTGAAAAACTCCCTTCAATCCACTCCACGTGGGTCGACATTCACGGTAATAAGGGCCAAGTATTCGGAGCATTATCTATTCAGACACCCCCGAGATATATCGACTAAATTATTCATTTCTCATTCCAAATTTAGTATCCATAAAGGTTGACCTGCTCAGAGGTGGAAGCGCGGATGCGGCGGTTCTCGCGGATCAAGAGGACGCGAATGGCCCAAGCACAGGCAATTGAGCACAGAGCAAAGCCAGCAGAGGCACCGAAACCAATTCCATATCGAGGAGAGTCACTCTTGGGCCAGAGGTAAGCACCATAGATGTAACCGATCTATGCCAAAGTCAGTATGAGTGTAGAAACAAGACAGCTGGGTATCTTACCTGCCCGCCGACGTTGGTCATTGCCAACACAACAGCCTTCTTCTCCTTGGTCTGCGATAGAGTAGAAGATGCCCATCCGATGATGACAGAGTTGACGGCATAAGCACCCATAGGGAAGATGAAGCAAGCGACATAGCGAGCAGCGGTGTTGAGAGTGCAGGCAGCCAGAACAAAACCAGCAACGGCAATAGATAGTCCAGCGGTGATGTGCCAGGTACGCTCATGCATGCGTCCAGAGTTCCAACCGAAGAGGATGCCAGCCGCACCAGCGAAGATGAAGGGAGGGCAGGTCATGACGAGGGTAATAGTAGTGTTGAAGCCGAGAGTCTTGATGACACTACGACACTGTTAGCTGTGGACATGCAAAGCAAACCAGGATCGCTCACGTAGGGAAGAAAGAGTTGAAGGAGCATGCAGAAAGATGGAAGTTCTGCATGAGGCAGAAAAGCCATGTTCGCTTATCAGCGCAAGCCTGCTTCAATCCCTCCCAGGATGAACCACCCTCCTCAGAGTCATAGGCCTTGTCCTTCTCCATGCGCTCGTGAGCAAGCTGCTTCTCGCGTTCGTTGAGCCAGCGGGTGGTGAGGGGAGTGTTGGGAAGCATGAAGAATCCGACGATGGCGACAAGAGCAGTGGCAGCACCCTCAATGATAAAGAGCCTATAACTGTTAGATAGTTCTTAAGATAGAGGCCGAGTAACTCACCATCGCCATCCTGCAAGACCGGCCTTTCCATCCAAGCCTGCAAAGATACCGGCGGCAATGAGACCCGAGAAACCAGTGGCCAGAATCTGTGCGCAGTAAAGCACTGCAATACGAGCAGCGACCTCTGATTCACGTTAGTATCTTGCATACTTTCCACGAGCGAGAAACTGACCTTTGCGGGTGTAGAAGATGGAGAGCATGTAAGTGGCACCAGGGTAGAAAGGAGCCTCAGTGATACCCAGGAAGAATCGGCAAGCCACCAAGCCACCATAGTTCTTGACAAGAGCAGTGCAAGCAGAGACAGCAGCCCAAACCAGCATCCAAGCACTCATGTACATACCAGGCTTGACCTTGGTGATCAACATGTTGCTAGGAACCTGCATAAGAACATAACCAACAAACAAGCTAAAATCGTCAGAATTATTCACAAAACTTGACAGTCGCCTCAACATACATGGAAACAGTCGTGTTGAATTCGGTGCCAGTCATGTTGAGATCCTCCTCCAAGTTATTCAATCGTGCTTGAGCGATGGCATTTCGATCGACGTAGTTGAGGAAATATATAACACAAAGACAAGGCTGTGAATGTCAGTTTGGTAGCCAAGAATTGGCGCGGGTATCACTCACCATGATCCAGAGATCAAGCTTCTTGACAAGGCGGATCTCTTCAGGGTCTGTCTTCTTGGCAGTACCCGTCCAATCTCGCTCCTCCACCTGCGAAGGCTTCTCATCCTCGAGAATGCTATTGACATGCGCAAACTCGGGCGCCTCACGCTTCTGGTCAATAGCGGTAGCCATTGTTGTTGTTCTCGTTGTGTTGGTGAGTTTGGCATGAAGAAAATTTTCGTAGAGGTCCAGGCTCTCTATATTTAAGGGTTCTGGACGGTGATCTTCGTGGGGGGCGGGGAATAAACCTGGGGAAGTGGTGGTAAACCTGGGGTAAATGGCCTTCGGGGGCAGAAGTAGAGGCCGGAGGAAGGAAAAGGTTACTTTCAAGGTTATTTTGGGAGGGGAGAGCGACGCTAATAATGACAACTGTGTAGTGTCTCTTTTGATGGGCATGGGTTATGGTTGTGGAGATGGTGAGTGAGAATGGGGGGAACCATTAGATTTGATGTGATGACCGATGCGACTCTAGATCCAGTCAAGAATGAAGAGATGGTCATAGCGATTTTTGCATGTCCATACTCGCATTGGACCCGAGAAAACGGTGATTGTTTAGATCTGTGGATGTGTTTACCTGTTATCAATCTTGCTTCAATCTCATCACCATTATCACTGTTCGTTGTGCATGAACCCCAAATTTGCAGATCCGCGCTACGAGTCATGTTTATTTTACGCATAAATAAAGTATGCTTAAAACGGCAACTCTCCGTCACAGATCTAACTCGAGACGAGATAAGAGACAAACATCTTCCTCGGAGTCTACTTTTTGCGCCGGGCAGTTGCTCTCATCGCAATGCTATCACGCAAAATGGTTCGGAGACTGATGAAGCTCCGATGGTTCACGTGTCGCGCTACGTGCCGGAAAAGGGTCGAGACTCCAGGAGATAAACCGCCAGTCTTCTCACCAGTCAAATCCCTACACCAATTGAACGATGATGAAATGCCTGTTATCTCTTCTGTCAAACGGCGGTTTTGGAGTCATAGCAAAGCTTGGCAAACACCGGTCACGGCACCACGACCCGGCCTGGCGAGGGCGGAAAATAATTACCGGAAATGCTAAGTCAGTGAGTAACTCAACAAAGCCTGCAACACTAGTTGTGATACAAAAGAATAGAGATGCCACCTAATGTAACTCTACAATTCAAGAAGCGATACTCATAATAATACAAGCTCAAACCCAGATGCAAGATCTTTTTTCGTGGGCTATTCAGTGACAGGCTTTTCCGTACTTGCGCAACCTTGCGTAATTGTACGGCAAAGGCGCCAGAAAACCCGCTGCAACTGACACCAGAGCAGCAAGCCAGAATGATGGGTCGTCAAGAGCGACTTGTCCTCCCGTCAAATAGTAATCCACAGCATTTTCAGCTGCTTCCATGGTCAACATGGAGATCAGGCTCATGCCGACTGCTGTCCTCATCGCCGTAAGCCAAGTCAATCCATCACGTCCAATGCGTAGCATGACTGTCTCAAGAAGAATTGATGTCGAAACACCAGAGGCCACTGCCTTATTAGTTTCGCTTCTGTTGAAATTGATTGGCTACTAACTTGAGATTGGCATCACTATTCCCATACTGAGCCCGGGATAATAGGCTTGGAGAAACCACATGGCTGCAAAGTCACCGACTGTGCACCCGATGAGGCATCGCGTAGTGTTGACAGAAGCCCTCTTCCAAGCTGACTTTAAGGTCCAAAATTCGCGAGATGTTATAGATGGCGGAGTCGATGGTTGTGAGACGTTCTTTTTGCTACAGCATTGGCTGCTGGTCCGGTGTTTTTGTAGGCTGATACTGATTGAGGGGACGTTGATCGCGGTGGCGTGACGCGATTGCGGGATCGCAAAGGAGGCCGTACGGCGCGCGGAGAGGCGACTGGAGCTCATAAATCCATTCATATTTTGTCTGATAAATAAGCGACGGATGATGCGAATTGAGAAGAGCACGGATTGTTCTTGATCTGACAGAATAATTGTTTTCGTTCTTCACGCCGCGAAATTGACTCAGTCCCACTTAAAATGCTCACTCGCCAACAAGAGTCATCACTGCTTGAGGACATGCTATCACTCGAAAACCCCGAGATATTGAGAAAGCTATTTGCCTGCAATAGCTTATAGTAATCTACGAGCTGATAGAGCACCAACCCAAGACATGGTTTCAAGATAGGGTCCGTCAATAAGATGTCAGAATAGGCAGCCCATCTGACGATTCTTAGCCAGCTTGAGAGGATAGTCCAGTGAGTAAAAACATAAACAGCATCTGAAAATTTGCCTCATCTACCTGCATCTTGGGCTATATTTCCACGTAAATGTTCAACAGTAAATCGCTATCATATGACTCGATCGTATACACAAGGCCAAGGCCTCAGCGGCTCCAAAACATACGGTACCTTGGCGGAGCCGATAGCGGAACACCTTGATTTGTCATCGGATCAAGCTTCAACTTTGTCACGATCATGCATTTGTTCCTTAAAAGGGAAACACCTTCACCCAGGATTTGAAAGCTGTGTGAGTCTTATTACACGGTCCTTCGCTTCGACTTTCTCACGTAAAAGTCCCTCTCGTGACAACCAACGCCGCCCAAGATTCGAGACTCACAAACATGAAGGGTCGAAAAATCGTGATTTCAGGCGCAGGTCGGGGCCTTGGTCGTGCTTTGGCTATCGTCGCTGCTTCTCAGGGAGCCACTCCGATATTGTTGGGAAGATCCCAAAGCGCACTGCAGGAAGTCAGCGAGACAATCAAGAGCGACAGTGGTGCGACGGCGTACCCTATTACCTGCGATCTTTCAGACCCTACCTCCGTGGCCAAAGCGACGAAGGAGATAGCCGAATCACATCCAGATATCGATATCTTGGTCAACAATGGAGCCCATTTCACCGAAGGCAGTTTCGACAAGCAAACCGATGATCAGATCCTGTCGGTCGTGAACTCAGCTGTCACTGGCACCATGATCTTGACACGCCAGCTTCTGCCATTATTGAAACAACGACCACGTGCAGACATTCATAACGTCGTGTCAATGTCTGGCCTCCAGTACGCGCGGCTCACAGGCGCTTCACTCCCCTTCAGAGCGGCGAAGGCTGCTCAGGATGGCTTCACTCAGGGCTTAGTGGAGGAACTGAAAGGTACAACGGTACGCGTCACTTCAGTTTATCCCGGATTGATTGAGGATGTATCGCCTACTAGCGCAGAATGGCAGAGACAGCGTGGTTCTGATGAGGGCATAACGAACAAGAACGTTGTTGACACAATAATCTTCGCACTCTTGGCTCCCCCGAACGTGTCATTACGTTCAATTGTTATCGAGAGAACCCGATCCGACTTTCTAGTGTAGCCTTGAGATTCTAATCAGTGAACTACACGAGCTTTGATTATCAACCAGAGTCCGCATGTCAGGGCTTCAAATCAATTTATACTTTCCGACCTTCATTACTTTCATGTGGCATGGATTTGTGTCAATCTTTGTTTCTGCCTAGCTAAACCGTTGTATACTCTTACACCTGAGACTCGTTGATTGTTTGTCTTCCACCTGCTTCCCGCCTTCTCCAGAGTCCAACCCTGAGCCTCTCAACGCCACTCACCCATAGCCTCGACCGTTTTGGTGATGCGGAAGGACGGATAGGAATGCCAGTCTGGACATTTCTTTCCTCTGTAAAAGTGGTGCCATCTTGATCCATGATCGAGTGGAGCTGGTAAGGCTCATGTGATTTGAACACCTTATCGCGGAACTCCAAGACTGTATCCCATTTGTATCCATATATCAAAGCCAAAGTCATAACTGCGACAGTCAATGGAATCGCCGACGACCAAAACAATCTTTGGTCCCATCCTATGTCTCTGACATCGGTTGTATTCATGCCAAAGAAACTCGTGACGAAAGAGCTATCGTGCTGTGAGTTTTCCTTATCAACTTCGTAAGAGTTTTAAGTTGGTTGTACTCACAGTGGAAGAAAGAACAGCGTTGCGAAAGTGAAAACACGAATGGCTTTTCCATGCCCTTCATCAAGTACCTCTAGCACTTGCTTCATCTTGTATTTCGTTACTTGCGCAATGCCCAGTAATGTCTCTAGGGTCCTGATATTCTCAGATAGCTTCTGGATTTGTCTTCCTAGGTGCTCGCTTTCCAATAGGTGCCTCTTGCGTCGGTTCTCGATATATTCATCATCTGTCGTCCCATTCCGGAAGAAATCAGGGCTCAGGATCCTTTTGAGTGTTTTGGCCATTCTACTCTGTATCTCGATAACTGCACGCAAAACGTCAGTTTCTTCTTCAAGACCTGAGATTTCCAAGAACCGTCGTCTTCTTGGGTCTCGCACAGCAATGTACTGAAGGCTGGATGAAACTCGACGATAATACTGAGTGACATCCAGCGATTGCCCTGTTTGATGCATTAGGGTGTGATTTTGCAAATTGCTGATAAGGTTTGCCAGTAGGAACTCGGGACCTATGTCAGATACTATAAGCTGATCATTGTCGCCTCTACTTGTTCCCGACATCATGATGTCGCGTGTTGCAAGGTCCAGCTGTTCGTGTATCTTTTGGTTAATTTCAATGATCTTAGCATGGACAGTTGATAATTCCTCATCTGCCGAATGCTGCATGCCTGTTTTGAAGTTGCGCAACCTTGATTGGTTTACCAATGAGGCTTCTTCAGCTGCAAGAATGAACTTGCAAATGATATACTCGAAACAATGTATGAGGCTGACCTCAACTTTCGTTTCTTCCCCCGTCATTGAAGCATGCACATCTTGAGCTTTATCTCGTATTTTTAACAGGTTGAGACAAAAGTCATGGTCAGGATCATACGGATATGGCTCTGGTTCGGGCTCCCACTGCTTTAAACATACCCAGCTCGAGCAAGGATCATCCAGGACACTCGTGACTCTTTTGGTTTGATAACATATGATATGCCGCTCATGTAAGTGGTACACTGCATCCTCAATAGATGAGTATACAGTGCCATTGTTACAGTCGATGCATCCATTGGAGGGCAAATGCTTCAACATCATGTCCAGCCCTCCCCGATGAACTAAGGGAAGCAACGATGAGATAACGTAGTGAAATTCTGGCCCAGATATTCGAGGCAATATGGTTGAGAGATACTTCTGCTGCAAAGGCTGTCAGCTTGAGCTGGCAGTGATATAGTTTTGGGAAGACAGAACGCGTATGATTGAGTCTAGTGCGCCCCAATACCTCTCGGATACCGTGTGTGCAGCCGCATTACTTGAAAGCGGGAGGAAAAGGGAAAAGAGGTCATCTGACAATCTGAAAATATTCTGAATGTCTAGTACCGCGCAGGGCCTGTATATTTCGTTGAGTCGTCTATTGCTCTGTTCAATCGCTAGTGGCGATAATTCTTTGTCGGTAATGGAGCAGAGTATTTGGCATCTATCGTAAACGGAATCCTTGGTATAAGGTGTTGTCTTTATCAGAAGTGCCTCGAATGGGCTCTTGAGAATAGCCTGTGGTATTTTATCCATGAATTTATACGATAGCACGCAACCATCGCTCACTAACCCACTGTCAGTGTCCTGATCCTTACAATGGGTTAGGAACCAGTGAGATGGCTTATTCGAGAGCGACCCAAACCCGCGTTGTAAGTCTAATAATGATCTGATGTTGTCCTGTTTGCTCATGTTGATACGTTGGTGTGTACATATAAAAACATTAGGGTAACTTTTAGTTGTCTCTTTCAGATTATCAGATGAAACAGATGAAACGGATGAAACGGATGCTGCATTGTTAAATGAACAATACGATCGAACCACAAAGAGAATCCTCCTGTAGTAGACAGCGATGGTGTCAATTTCTGAATGTAGACAAGATTTCGATGAATCTTTATCGGGTTTGTCAGGCGTATCCACAGGCTGTTAGGTGAACGAGGGCCATTGCGTTAATTTTAAATGCTATTCGTGATCGCGGAGGATCGGCGAACTTACCACTTCGACCTCATCGTTCGAAATACTGAAGGAGAGTTCGTTTGGGCGCGACACCTCGCTCTTATATATTCGAATATGAGATGGCTCTAGAGCAGTTGCATGACGATTGGTCACATCTGTGCTTGTTTCATTAAACCCAGCAGAACCTGTGGATGAACTCTTGATATGTTCTGTTGGAAATGCTGAAGGGGTTTTCGTCAAATGGAAGACATGTCGCTCTACTTCTCCCGACTTGAGGTAATTGTGCCAAACTGAATCGTTGACGAGGCAGGCGATCGTGTTCATCAACCAATATGTATGAACCAAGACTTAATCTGTCGTTACGGGGAAGACCAAAGGCCTTGCGCACAAAGTTCTAATTAAAGTTAGAAATCCGTGGAACAATTGATACATGCTAACACAGACCTCATGGCTGCATTCCTTCTCAATAACTAGGTCGCTGCGGCGAGTTCCAGTCTCATCTATTATCTGAATGGTGTAATGCCGGCACGTGTTAATTTCGTCTTCCCGGTTTATGGTGATATTACTTGATACCATATGCCGCCAGGACGTCCGTGAGATGCTTATCAAGATATCTGCTAGCTGGTTATTCGGTGCTTCAGCTCATTACCAAGATACATACCAGAACCTATTAAAAGGAAGCTGGCTTCGGGCACTTCTAGCATGCCTTCAATGCTATACTTAAAACCATTCGCAGTTGAGCGGCCCAACCATGGCTGCCGAAAAGATCCAGATTCGCTACCGTAGAGGAACTCAACGAGATTTCTCTTCCAGGTTTCTCCTGAAACAGGGGCTGCTGGTGGCTTTTGCGCCATAAAAAGGTAGGGCGTTGAGACAAATATCACAGGCCGGGTATCCCGGGTATCAGTATCCCTACATGATGAATGTACTCGGTGGCGTCCTATATATCGTATGACAGTCCCTGTGTCAATTTGTGATTTTGAAGCATCTGGTTTACAGCATTGCTGGCTCGCTTCTAGAAGGACCTTCAGGGCTACTGATCTGAGAGGTTCCGAGGTGAAAGGGCACTCGGCGACAAGATGCTGAAATGATAGAATACTTAAGTCAGAGGATAGAATCCTACCAGAAAGCCAGAACTAAAGGCTGGGAACTCACTTCAAACATTCGAAAATTTGACGAAATACTCTCTAGATGCCTTATAAGGCGAGAAGTCACTTCTAAAAGCGAATATAATCAAGACTCGGGACATACATACATCCATCGGAATTTCACATCGCGCTTCGGCCTACCACGATAGCCCAAAGAGTTGAGTGTAAAGCTATGTGACCTCGTAAAGTCCTGGTAATATCCACTCTCATCTGTTGCTCAACGTTCCGCAGCTTGATCTTCCTGACGCTGTTCTTTGTCGTGCTGAGAAGGAAACAAAATTGCTCGGATACTTGAAACAGCCGAGTTTCAAGGACATGATGTTCAGGAGAAGCTTAACATCAATTGAGAGCTCATTCCAGAACTCTTCTACGGCTAGTCCTAGTGTCGTCGGACGAAACACCAATGGAAGTAGGGCCGAAAGGCTCCCGCGCAGCTTGGAGTTTGTACACCAAACACTTGGTTCGTTCAAGCGAAACTCTCGGCTCTTGAGACACAATGACGTGAAGAAGATTTACAGGGTTTTAATTGTCTAATAGCTCAGTGTGCATTATGCCGAAAGGTGGTCATGGTCAGGTGAATTAGATGTCAAACCAAAGAATGACAAGTGCAAAGCTGAAAGGTATGTCAGTAGGACGTAGTACAATCACAAGCACAAATGCTGCTCCGAAATGTAACTCTACATGGCAAGGTAATTTCAGGTATATTCGGTACGAGCTCGGACTACTCGGCCCGGACGGATGTCCGTCTATTGACATCCTTCCAAGTCATAAGGAACAATTCGCCTATCTGACAACACCAGAGGCTCCATTACCCATTCACTCAGTATACGCAGCCGTATGATTCCTCAGCTCCGGTCATTAATTACTCAGCTTCGTAGAAAATACCACAACTCGCCCCTCATTAATGAGTGTCTCGTCAATCCTCTGGAGTGCGTTGAGTTCTTGCCCATGTTTGTTAATCTTGAAGAGCTTCCCATTACGGTCTTCTCCGATCACACTACTCGTACAAATGTCCCCTAAAATGACCAATCCGCTCTTGTGGCGAGTGTGCATGGTGATGAGCAAATGCTCATTCGCAGTGATGTCGGGTCCTGTGTCACGCGTGGTGGACATCACAACGACAACGATATCGGCCTCTCTTCCACGATAGCTTTCGATGGTGGCGGCTTCCGGCATATTCTTCAAAGATTCGAACCTCTTTTGGTTGCGCTTGCGTTCAATGAGTGCAGCATTTGCAAACCAAGGTGTAAGAATGACGATCTGTGAGGGATCAATGGCTGAGTGGGTGACTAGCCCAGAAATAAAGCTCAAGACGGCACTGTCCTGCTCTTGGCAGGCCTGTGAACCGTCGACGTCCTTGTAAATTGTTGAGTTTTGTCGATGAATGAACAGTGGCTTGTGTAGAATGCCATCTGGCGGTTTGCACAACGTTGGATACTTCATACGCACATAAGCCTCGAGCTCTCGTCCGATACTGGGTTGCTGGTCTGTAATGTCGTGGTCGCGTTGGTGATACTGAAGCGGGAGCTGGGGGTAAAATACTTGGGCAGCCAAGTCGTACATGCCCTTGGCCATGCGAACTTGTGTATCGAGACGAAAGACTGGAAGGCCAGAGGCTTGGAGAAACTCTAGACCAGAGAGCTGGCCATCCCCTGAAAAGCGATTGTAATAGTTCTCCGAACCTGGTTCTTTCTCATTAGTAGTCTGAATTGTTGGTTGTTCCGACCTTGTGTCTCCAATGAGGAAGCAGGGAAGTAACGTGTTTCCCCAGACACGATACAGATCAGGCCTGTCCATTGTTCCTGCTTGATCAACTACAACTCCTTGTGCCAGCCTCATCTTCCATGTCTCATATGGTCCTGTACGAGGTCCCTGTACGAACGCTGAAGTACTTGGTGTAACGCAAAGCATGTCCGCTTCTCCAAGTAACATCTCCAGGAGATCAGCGAAATGATCGTCTAGATATTCCACGATAGCTTCCGGGAAACCGTCTCGTATTGGTTCGAGCTCTTCATCTTCATCGATGGTTTTCTGCATCTTATGTAAAGCTAAGCTATCATCGGTTCCAAGACTCCGATCAACAGCGGGCGATCTGAAGAGAAGCAAAAGCCAGTAGGCAGCAGACAAATGGAACTTCCAATCGACATCCGCATTGGGCTCTCCTGGGAACTTCCAGTCATCTAGAACTTCTTTGCCGAGTTCAGGCTTCGCCATAAGCATGTAAAAGGCATTGATCTCTTCGTTGAATGAGTATGGTCGAACGACCAGTTTGCGACGATATCGGCTCGAGTCATCCAGAGACTTCCCAGCGTTTAACCTCTCTGTGATTTCTCGAGTTTGCCTGTCGAGACGATACGCGAAGTTGTCTACAGCTGCATCGGTGGGCCCTGAACAGAGGATTTTGCCAACCTTTGCCTGTAAGGCTAGCGTCGCCGTAACACCCAGTGTTGTCTTTCCAGATCCCGGAGGCTGACACCGCCAAGAGTCAGCATTTGTGATAGCATCGGGTAAGAATGTTACCTACACCTGTGATAATACCGATACCCATTGTTCTACTACTCAGATAGGATCTGAAGCGGGCGCGATATTTGGGCAGAGTCATTCCAAGGATGGCGTTGACGTAAGTCTGATCATCAATATCGACAAGGTCAATCATTGGGAGTGGCCTCCATTTGCTGTTGCCAGCGGTGTTCATCATCCAGTCATAAAACCCAGAGCCACATAAAACAGATCGATGTAGATCCATTTTGTCTTTGAACTCATCAAAGAGTTGCTGCTGTTCGTGACTCAAGTCATCTGGCAGGGTATCTTTTTGAGTATCAGTTTGAGGATGTTTCATTGTTGTTAGCCATTGCCCAGTGGGGTGAAATGGGCGTGCTTGAGGATGAAACGTAAAAGCAGCCTCAATTCGGCGCCGAGATTGGTCGGTATCAAAATCGAACTTCAGAGTCACGTAGTTCCAACTTTTATCCCCTTTCAATAGCGCCTCGCTGGCACTCTGCCGGTCTGCAAACATTTTGAGCTTGTCGAGGTCCTGCTCATTACGGCAGCTGATACTGCTACTCCCTATCACATCATGGTAGGTTCTCATGTGTGTTTGTCGCCTAACAACCATGATCAGATCGTTAGGGCTTTTTCGGTGCCGGGCATAGCGATCCAGTCGTCCCAAAGGCGCAATTCGACAGAACCTATGATTATCAGCAAATGTGCACTTGGAGTTACTCCAAACTTGCCATTGTTTCCCGATTGACTCCTTACTTTGGCGCGAGGTAAATACCTCCAGCCCAAAGGTTCTTTGTTTGATCAGAAGCCTCCAGGACGGGCCAATTGCCTTTACGAGCGGCTCAGAAAAAGGAATTACAAGGTGAAGACCATCTTGGACGCCAGTATCCGGTACCTTACACTGGAAGAAGTAGCCTGGCATTCGGGTATGTTTCGCTATCAAGTTGCCATCCCAGTCTCGGATGCCTGCCTGGTATTTCCAGATTGAACATGGCAGCCCTACTCGCTCCGCCGCCTGATGTAGCCATAGTACGTCTTGTACAATAGACTGACTGACAGCTATCATGTGCGAAACATCAGCGGGGTGACTAAGTTATGTCAGTATGGCTCGCAATCATCAAGATGACTTCCTTCACCTGTAAAGTGGCGCGAACTGTTGGCCCTTGTTTTCCTGGAGCTCTTTCTCAAAACGAGTAAGATCCCAAGAAAAGTCTTCGCTGTAAGGGTATCGGAAAGTCGATGAGTTTTGAGTAGAGCCGAGGATTCTGACAAGACTGCTTTTTGCGGGTAAGACCAGGTATAGAGTTTGCTGCTGGAGAATGTCCAGAAGATGGTATTTCCATGCGATGGGGGCGTTTCCGTTGATCCAGCTTTCAACCTGGTGATCTTCTTGGTTCGCGAATGGGACACCAAAGCCTTGGATTGTAGCCCGAGCCTCACCAAAATAAATCTTTACGTAGCTGAGGTACTCGTTCGTGAACGTACTCGGAGACTGTCCCTGCTGGACTTGGTAGGAGAAGCTACGAGGGAACTTGATTCGGATCTGGTGGTAATCGCAAGGCTTTGACCTGTCTTGTGAACCGTGTTCCGGGGCTTGGTGAAAATGAGAGTTAGCTCCGCTGCGGCAGCTCTGAAATGATACTCACCTCGATACCGCACGCCAAACCCGGCATCCTCGTTCGGTTTCTGGTCTTTTCCCAAGGGAAAGTCAAGTGCGAGGCCAATCCATGTGTCGCAATCCCACGCTTGTACCGAGCGGAGCTGAGCCTTTATCTTGGTACGAAGGCCGATTTTGTCGCCGCTGGCGATGAGCGGGCCATGATGGCCAAAACTAGCGCGAGGTCAGCGACTAAAGACAACACGGAGTAAATGGATGACTGACAATACAGCGCAGTCTTCTGTGACTGTTGCTGAATTTGTTGTTGCCATAATGGACGGCGGCTGCGGCCTGCAGTGAAATGGTGCACAGCCTTGGTTCTTTGGAGTTCAGCTCAGTGTGCGTGCGTGCGGATGGTGATGAGGTCAAAATTAGCGGATTCAGCAGCGATGCACTTCTGGTCGCATTAGGCGATTCCGGGTAACCCCAAGACGAGACTCTGTGCTTCCGTCTTGTCAGCGCGTGTTTGCAAAGAGAGTTGGAGTGAGATGCATTTTCAAGGCTGAACAGAGAAAGTGCAGCGCCTGTGCAGTTCAGTGCAGTGCAGCCAGTATCACGCAGGGACCACTAAAGTCGCCAAATGAGAGACTGCATCGTAATCGCGCAACGGACGAAGCAATCGACTTCATCGCAATTAATCCAGTGCACGAAAAATGAAGCTTTAAATGTTTCAAGGCAATACATTTGGCTGTCATTTTCTGGTTTGACTCACTATGCGTAGCGGCCAAATGTCTGGCATCCAGCGTTCATTGCACATACGAAGGCGAGAAGTTGGGCATCCGGAAGGAGTCCAAGTGTTCGTGGATAATAATGGAATCTTAATCTCTTAAGGGGGGGCAAGAGACCAATGACACTCTACGCATCCTTCAGAAGAAGGTCTGCGCGTACCAACTCCTGGTACCGCGGGATACCGCCAAAGACATGAACCAGAGACTTGTCGTCGACCTACCGCCCATCCGAAACACATCATAAACTTGCCTAGGGCGATTTGAGTGATTGGTCTGCCTTAAGTATGCTTCTTAGATGAATGATCCAGAGTTGGTATGGCTGCGAGGTTTTAATCACCACGCAGAGCCTAGCTCTCTTACTACATCGGTCCACCAATTTCTGATGTCTCCCTTATTCTGTGACCATTGCCTCTGGGCCGAGGTCATGATCTGACATCAAACAAACAGCTCTCCTCTCAAAAATACCCGCTTCAACCTTTTTCATCCTCTCCTCATACCATTTCCTATAGTCTTCCTCCCCCTTTTTCGCCTCCTCGCGATGCTTTTCCTCAAGCGGGGGAGGCAAGGTTCCTGGCAAAGGCTTGTACCACTGTTCTTTCGGCGTCTTGGTCCCATCAACCCCGCGGAACACCTTGACGGCTTCCTCGCTGTATGGGAAGCGATCAAGCATTGCTTTAACGAGAGGTGGCGGGAAAGGAACTGCATCGACAACATCGCGATCAGCAGTGAGGGATCGATGGATTCCGTCTCGGCCGAGATGGCTTATACCCATGCCCGTTGGGTCATGCTTCATGGTGGCCAAGATGTGTTCGAGTTTTTCCTGGCCGGGATCCAGGTCTTCATACTCCACGCGCCTGCTTCCAGGTGGAAAGGTGCACTCAGTTCTATTGTTGTCATTCTCGCCAGCGTGTTCAGTCATGATGGTGATAAATGGAAAGGTAATAGGTTCGATGTCAGTTCTTGGCGCAGCATTTTGCCCTCGCGCTGCATTTATACAATGACTATTTGTTGGATGGGTTGTCGTAATAGCGCTTATCCTTTGACCAGCATATGATAGATCCTTCATTCTAGACTCAGGTCTTTTCAGGGGCCATTGTGGATCATTGCCTTGCCTACTTGTCGCAGGTTGAAAATGACGACACTCGACATTCACCATCAGATCATTTCTTGTCGTGTTGGTCGAAAGTGGTTGAAAACCAACACCTGCGCACATGATCATCAGTTCTCGTGAGAATGATCAACGGCAAAAGTTTTCCGTGAGCACCTGGGTGATTCAAAGTCCTCTGGACTGAAGGATTATTAGTCAGTATGCTTTTGGATTTCAGCTATGATCAAAGGCCAGTGCCCAACCAACTGAGAACCGTTTTCATAACGGGATCTCCCAATTGAGGAATTCCATAGCCCCGCAATCCCCTCACGGGCTTTCTTTCTTCGGAACCGTTTATTCTACAAGTACGGAGCTCAAAAGTGGTACGATGCCGGAGTAATAAGCACTAATCCCAACTGCGGAGTTACCTATTTCGTTACCATCCAACCAGTGCGAATATCTCGTGAATCTCAACCTTAAACCACGTTGTCAGGAGATTTTAAGCTTCACTAGATAATGTCTCCGATGTCGATCTCTTCGGGAGGTTCCATGAATTGAGTTTTATTGGACAAAGATCTTGAGATCTTAAGCCAGCGTCATGAATCATAGTCACGTTGTCAAGTTTGCTACGCTACTCAGGTCTTCTTAGCTGAATTGGCTTCCCAGTAAAAGAAGGTTTAGAGATCGTCAGCCCTGGAAGGATGGGTGCGTTAACTAGCCAATAATTATCTGAGCTGACAAAAGTTACTCTTCAGGAATGACATCAATACCTCGGTGAACGCTCATAACGGCTTCAGATCATCGCGTATTAGAATTTAAGTTACGGTTATAGTGTATATCCTGCCGATGGTATGTGATTGCTCCTACTGTCCCGCATCACATCCCATTGACCAGTCGGACTCCACGTGAACCGCCTGACGATCGAGTTAGATCTGCAAAGTCAGTCAGTCCATCTGCAGCGGCACAAACATTACTCAAAACGGGTTGCGCTTTGGTTGAGGTAGTCCATCAATGACGGCTTCTTCGGCCGCTGTGAAAGACGGGGAACTTGAGTGTCAGGACCTGAAGGATCCGAACTAGCATCGTTGGTGAGACGAGGCCCAAACTTGATAGCTGCCTTCTTTGCAATATCGAGTGCATTTGGTCCAAATATCTGAACTTTATCCTTCATGAAATCGAAGATGCTTGCGTCGTCGCCACGTCCGTTGGTAGGCCTGAACTGGTTTAGCCTTTCGCGGGGTAGGGCCATTACGGCTTGAAGAGCCGCATCTGCTAAGACAGCACGTTTGATCAAGATCCTGGTCGCATCCTCGTTTGCGCTAGAGGTGGGTGCCTCGATGGAATCCATGCGTGAGAGAGCCGTAGAGGTTAACTTAGACGTAAGAGGCTTGGGCTCAGAGACCGCAGTAACGAGCACGGGGCCAAGCCATTCGGAAACGTCTTTTCCTCCCTCAAGTTGCCGAGTTGGACCCAGTATACCTTGGATAAAGGCAGCTCCGTCGCTCATTGCAGCACTCTCTGTAATGTCGGCCTCCAAGCCGCGTCGATCACGGAAACGTGGTGCCCTGGAGTCTTCGGTCTCTGGAGCAACTTGGTCTGGAAGTTCCACGCTGCATTGTCCTAAGATGGGAGTGATAGCTGGAGCGAGAATTTGAACCTGTGGTGCACCACCTTTCCAAAAGTGGCCCATCTTATTGATCACCTCCATCACATGCTCATCGTGGTCTGACGCAAGGATTGCTTGCAAAGCAGCTTCAGCGAGCACCGCACGTTCGGCGGGACCATTTGCTACGGTTCCGGTGCCCTGAGAAAGCGTGCTCTCTGTGAGTGATCCGAGTAGAGTTCCGACTACTGCACTAAGAGGGCCACCGATGGGACCGAGGAAAGTAGAAGGAAAGTTGAAGCCATTTCTTCCCACATTAGCTACACTTTTCAAGGTGTCGAAGAAGCTTTCTTCATCGAATCTCGGAGTCTCAACCGCTATCCCGGGGCGGCCTCTATTGGGACCGCGAGGCTCATTGATGCTTGTCTGGCAGGAATTAGAGACGTCATAAATGAAGCCATAGGTACTCACTGCTCGGTCTTGATTTTGAACTTGGACGATTTGGACACTGCCAACATCGCCGAAAGTCGTCCTCTTGTCAAACAAACTGATCAAATCGTTGTAATTGTTACCATGAGCGTTTCCAATCGTAGTGCCTGAGTTACTCTCAAAGCCACCGCCGCCATAGCTATGAGTTCCAATCGCATTGAGTCGCCCATCGGATTTGCGTAAGACTGGGGCACCAGATTGCCCTAATAAACTGTCAGCATTAGTTCGAGAGATGCCAGCTGGGGAACAACCGCACCTGAGAAGGTTGAGATAGAATATTCGACCATACGGTGAGGATTCTCTCCGATGTTATAGTCACTCCTGGCAAACTCCTCGTACATCTGAGCTCCTTGTTCATCCTGTAGGGTTCGATCGCCTGGATATCCGACGACACCCAGGTATGTGCCATTGCCTTTTTCTGGGGTATCGAGGTAGCTGAAGGGTCGTAGATTCCCCGTGAAAGGCCTGTCAAGTCGAATGAAAGCAACGTCCTGACTACGGTTGGTCGAACCCTCGATCCATTGCACGGGAGTCACAACCTTGGCGCCAAAACGCGCCTGGACCTGAGGTGACCCGACAGACTGTTTGCCATTGTAGCCAATGTAGCACTTGATCTGATCAGCTGCGCCAAGTTTGCGTCCCCAGTCATAGACGACATGACCGGCGGTAACGAGGAGGTCGGGACGAATGAGCCATCCACTTCCCATCATCCATCTTTGATGCCCTTGGTCTTGGAATCGGGACTGAATCTTCACAATGGCTGCAAATCCTCAATCAGTCTTTCTTCATTCCCTTCTCTTCAGTAGCAACTTACAGCGATATTTTCCGCCGTCATGGAAATCACGGGGGTCAACCAGTTGGCGCAGGTCTTCTCCGATGATGGACTCCGAGTTACCTCTGCTTCCATCATCTGGAAGAAGGGCGGATTCAACGGGTTGGCTGGATGTAGGAAGTGAGAGCGTCCAAGCAGCGGCGCAACTAGGCCCCGAAAAAGCCATGTTCAGTGTATTGAAGAGCGGGCAGTTAAGTCGTTATGTTGCGACAAGATTCACGTCACGGTTCGAGTTCAACAGAAGAATGGTGTAAGATAAAGATGAGTCTCTTTCTGGAAGTGGTCTCTTTTATGTATCCGAGCAAGCATTCGGCCAATTGTGCGTTGCTTTTATGCCACGGAGTTCCAGCTGGGTCTTTTTAAATAGTTTCATGCACAAAGAATGCTCTACATCAAATAGTTTATGTCTTTGGCGGTTCACATCTCCAGCTTGGCGAGATCTAGACCGAAGACAGTCATCAGCTGGCCAAAAGAGGGAGCCCAAACGCCCCCGCTAACCTACACCAGACCAAGCTTCGTTCGTGTTCTCCGTCTGTTTGGCTGCACCGATCGATTCAGCCCGCCACAATCTGAGTATTTATGGTCAATTCACTCGTACTTGGGAATAACGCAGTCAAGGCTGAAGCAAACGTGATACGACTGACAAAAATGACAAGACCTGAGCGGATGGGCCTCTATGGTGCAGCTGCAATGGTACTTCGCTCATTTAGACCTAAGAATGTGAAGCAGTGAAGAATAACATGTCAAAAAGATTATCTGAACAATGTTTGAGAACGTAGCGAAAAATGATATTATGCAGAACATGCTACTAAATACAAGGATATAATATGCTCTTTTGGGTTATGTACTTCCTCGCACCCCTGCGCGAAAACAATTTTAAAATGCAACGTCCGTTCCAATCGTTACTCGCCGGGCAGTCCGGCTGCATGCCTATAGTGTGTCCATATCCGTAACTTCTATAGTGATGTGTGTACGTGAATGATGTGAGTTGTGAGTCGTGCGTGTTGTGATGAGATGTTTGTTGGTGACAGTTGTTTACGAAGAAGCCTCTTCGTCAGTGACACCCTCGCGGGCGTGCTTGGGGCCGTGGGGCTCGCCAACCCACTTGGAAGAAGTGATGGGGTTGACGTGCTGGACGTACATGGTGTCGATCTCCTCGAGGGTTCGGTCCTTGGACTCGATGACGAAGAAGAAGACGATGGCGACGAGGGCAGCACAACATCCGGCGTAGACGAGACCGTAGAAGTAGTCAATGGCGTCAGTGATGAATCGAGTGCTGGGAATTGTTAGTGAATGTTCAATGGGAAGTGTAATTGCGAGGTAACTTACAAGAAACCGATGAGGAAGTTGAAGAGCCAGTTGGTAGCAGTGGCGATGGCCATGCATCGACTGCGGTACTGGGAAGGGTACATCTCGGCAACGACAGCCCAGACAAGAGGACCCCAGGTGATAGCAAAGGCAGCGATAGCCAAGCAAGAGAAGGTGACAAGGACGGCACCGGCAGCGGGAGTGGAGAGAGGGTCCTTTCGGTCAAGAGCGAAGTGTCCAACGAAGGCGTAGACGAAAAAACACATCATCATCCAAGCGGCACCGATCATCAGAGACTTTCTGCGACCGCACTTCTGAACGACATAGAGACCGCCGAATGTGCAAGCGCAGTTGACTGAGCCGAGAATGAGCTGGGTGACGTAGCTGTCCTTGAGACCAGTGGAAGCGAAGACAGTGGTTCCGAAGTACTGTGATTGTTAGTCAACTGCTGCGATGCGATGCCATCCTGAGTGTACTTACGAAGAAGAAGTTGATGCCAGTGAGCTGCTGGCCAGCCTGGAGAGTTATACCGAGAATGGTACGGTAGGCCATACGGGGACCAGTGAAGATCTCGACAAGGCGGGTCTCGGGAAGAGCCTGTTCCTCCTCGAGCTTCTCGCGGATGTCGTCGATCTGTCGGTTGACACTGGGGGAGTCGATGTCGAGACCAGCAAGGTTGGCAATGGTCTTTCGGGCTTCCTCAACCTTACCCTTTCGGTAGGCAAATCGAGGAGACTCAGGAAGGAGAAGGATGCCAACACCGAGAATGAGAGCCCAGAGGAAGTTCAGGCCATTGGGAATTCTCCAGGAAGCGCTACCATCGTAGTGGTTGGTACCCCAGTTGACCATCTCGGCGCACCAGATACCGAGAGTGACAAAGAGCTGATAGCAGGAGACGATGAGACCTCGAATGATGGCGGGAGCACTCTCACTCTGGTACATGGGGACAGCGACAGATAGAGCGCCGACACCAAGACCTGTGACAAGTCGACCGATGGCGTGTTGGTACCAGGCGTGTTGAGAGGCGACCTCGATGATGGTGCCGACGCAGGTCCAGAGAGCAGAGACGGAGATGGTCTTGCGGCGACCAATTGTATCGCAAAGGTTGCCAGCAAGGAGAGATCCAAACAAGCAGCCAACTGAGAGAAGACCGGTGATAGTTCCTTGTCGTGCGGCGCTGAACTCGTATGTACCGTCGCCGTTGGGAACACCGAATCGCTCGCCGTAATCCTTCATCATGAAATAACCAGAAACTTGACCTGAAGAGTATCCAAAGATCATGCCGCCGCCAAATCATTTTGTTAGCTTGAATGTGCCCCGACTGAGGTCAATGTAACTTACAAGATGCGACAATACCCATGAAGATGGCGAAGACGGTAATACGGCCATCGGCATCGGGAGAAGGCTTCCTCTCGAGATGCTGACCTTGGCCAGCATGTTCATGGCGTTTACTACCAAAGAACTTCATATTGAAAGTGGTTATTAGACCAATTGGTCAATTGAATGTTGTAAGTGTGTGATTGATGTTGTGAAAGTGTTGTACACGAATGCTGTGATGAGCCAGAAGAGAGATTGAAGCAGCGAAGAGGTGCCATTTTGACTGTCTTTATTGTGGAGATGATCGATCGTCCGGAGGAGCATCGCGGGCACCGAGAGACCAAGACCATGCCAATGGGTCCATCTCATGACCTCTGATGGTCATGCTTTGAGCGAAAACTCAAACCCCGGGGGGCTCAGGGAAACGACTTGCGGAGACTGACGTGGGTGAGCTAAGGTTTGTGGACTCGAGGGACCAAGACTTGGAGAGAAGCGGAGCAACCGTGAATAGAAGGCCCGTAGAGTCACGTCATGGGAAAAGAGTCCAACTGTGTGAGGTAAGCATTCCTGTGCTGGGCATCTCACCACGCTTTCGTCGACAAACGCACACCCCGTGGGCTGATTGGTCTAGCGGAGGTCCCCTAGTGGCCCTCAATCCAGATTCATCTCCGTTCAGAAAACGGTGGGAACAAACGTACGTGGGGTGACATTGACAATTTTTTCTCTCCCTTGTCCCTCTGGGCCTTTCTACTACCGGCGCCGCCTTCGGCATTGATGACGCACTTTGGACCCTGTGAGATGGATAATGGAACCACTCTGATCCATATTTTTGTTCCAATGATCCAGTTTTTGCTTCCATCGGTCTTCTGGTCGCATCTCTTGGCGCGAAGATCTTCGGCAGAGCCTGCGTTGACGGGAATAAGCAGGTTCCTTCAAGGTGAAGATATTGAGGTGAAGGACAGTCTGTAGAAACGGTCAGAGTATCGTTCTGCTGGCATCTAATTTACTACGCGTTCGTCGATGAATTGCAATCTCCCCTTCTCGCGCCGGCACTGCTAGTCAGCTTCCTCATATTTCCGGTGCTCGCCTCGTCTGCTGAGCAGAGCCCCATTCACATGATATGACACCGAGAGTCGCCGAATCGGTCGGTCCGACTGATGATTGGAACGTCGGGCTCGCGCAGATTTTTATTTCCGAATGCTAGATTCTGGTGTTTTTTTCCCTCCCTCTCGAATTTCTGATTCTGATTGTGGCCAAAAAAAAACATGATGTTATTGTCACGGCATTCATCTCCCGTCAGATACCGCATCTGATCTGATCTTTCTAACGGCGGTATTTCCGACAATGCCAAATCGCCGGTTTATTTCCTGCATTCTCGTGAGGTTTATTTTGTTGTCTCTCGTAAGGGTACTCAAATGGTCTAAACTCGGCCAAATGTCTCGAGTCTTATCCACGCACGTTAGAGACTGGCCGAATTGAGCGGAGTATGCTCAGCTATTGAAGCTCCATGGCCAGAACAGAGCTCATGGATTGGATAGCAACGTCGCTGTGCTCGGTCATTTTTGGGTCCAGCGATAAGCCTTGGATACTCAATTGGAACAAGACAGAAGAGATCAAGACAGGGCATGCCATGATGCGAGATAACACCGAGCAGGCATTGTTTGTTATCTGCGATAGAGCAAAACAACCCAAAACAGTAGGTAGACAATCATGCATTCAATTGTCGTGATTTGCGCATCTAAATTGCATCCATCACCGACTGTCGTCGACTTAATCGCCAGGCGCCAACTTACACAAACGCGACATCACACAAATAATCGTTCTCGAACCTCCGTGCCTTGTTTCCATTCCCGCAGAGCCTCCTTTACCCCTGGACCCGTGGCATCATAAAAGTCACCCACCCATGCTAATGCGGCTCTGCAACGGCGGAACACGATACCGTATCCACACGGGCCGAAAAAAAGAGGCACTCGGCGATACTCGATGCGCTAATAATTAGTGGATGCTATTCGGACCCGAACGTTTGAGCCGTTCCATCCAAGTCGAAGCCAAGCAACAGAGTAACGTTAACGGAGTGCGGAGCCCGCGCAACATGCACATGCACGGCAATTAATCGCGGAGAGAGAAGAAGAAGAAAAAAGTTAGAGATCGTGGGTGATGGATGGCATGGAGAAGTCCGTCACCTTGGAACGGGGTCTAGAATATGGAGGATATCGGAATGTTTTGACAATAACAGTCGACCACGGCCTGATCTTGACCATCTTGTCGGATGACGGTTGCAGTCTTCGTTTCGGAGACAGCCATAGTCTTCTTTACCTATGACAAACCAGTTGAAATGCAATATACATGAACCGAGATTAATATCACATGCGGTCAAAACTATTCAAGTCTAGACACGAGATCAAATGCACTTGATCAAATGACCAACTGCATCATTTGACTAGCAGATTCTTCTTGTGAAATTTTATATACATAATTGAGGCTTTTACTATGCTAGACCATTGAACTCTATCTCTGTTGACGTCGTGCTGATCCTCACCTCTAAATCTCTCACCTCAAAACATCTCCAGCGTCTCACCGATCCAAACCTTCTCCAATCTCTCCGTGTTGCTAATCCCCTCTCTCCATCCGGGGATAACCTGCCAGCACGCACGCACGCAACCCTCCCCATCCCGCGCAGGATAAACGCTCCCCCGGGTCTCTCTCTCGGTCCTACCCACAGGTTGTGTATCCGCCTCGTCGCCCTCTTTTTTCTTCCCCAGTCCAGTCCCCTTCGTGGGGCGTGTAGGTATTTCGCCGAGGAGCTGTTGCCTCCCCCAGAGCCACTCCTCCTCCACAGAGTCGAACCCCCTTTTTTTCTCTGCAGACTTCTCCTGACGAGCTTATCGGTCCTTTGGGACGAGAGAGACCGCGGGCAAGCGAGGTTTTACATCCCGCATCCTCCGCATTTGTGGGAGATATTGCGGGCGGTGGGAAATTTTTGCAGTTCACATGAGAGTTTCCAACATACGATCTCCGGGCAGGCATCTATTTGGAGTTTTCGTTGGCATTCTGTATCCAGAAGGTGAAAGAGTATCATATCATTGTTCCATCCTGTAAATCCGGGCATATCAGTC
The DNA here is from genome assembly GCA_001654545.1 of Fusarium agapanthi. Taxonomy (NCBI): domain Eukaryota; kingdom Fungi; phylum Ascomycota; class Sordariomycetes; order Hypocreales; family Nectriaceae; genus Fusarium; species Fusarium agapanthi. The sequence goes on from LTDI01000156.1 coordinate 60,377, forward strand.
TGGACAGTGTTGAGAAGGCCTCGTAAGGACTACCCTGTACATACGTTTCGAAGAACATTAACGTTAGTAAGTAAAAAACAATTTGAAACAATCATGTAGTAATGGAATTGAACAGGAAAGCTTTCTCAATGCAGGCATATGTCGTAGTTCCAACTTCCAAAAAGCCAGATGATTGGCATGCGAATGCACATGTCCACTCCCTTTGGACAAAACCAAGTCTGAATCATGAGCTGCATAATCGCAAACACAATAACAAGAACCTCTAATCCAGTGGTGATATCTTAACAACTTGCAACTAGATTGGTGACTGACCATAGGCCCTTGGATTGGGCAACCCGCAATGAGCTTCTTTCCTTCGGCTTCAATCAATGCATCCAGGCTCAAAGACTATCCAGCAACTATTGTCACGAGCCATGACTATATCATATGTTCCAAAGCGGACCCACGAATATTCTGATACCTAGGCATAGTGACCAGTCACAGATCGTCCCCCCGTAAAGATCTAATCTAATCTATCTGCATGATGGTGTGGCTCCCTTGTCGTCTCTGCACAGCCACTGCGCATGTGAAGATCATACGATCCGGATCGTTCTAAGCTTTTATTCTGTAGCTGGACCCATCGAGTTTAACTTACTAGTTTGTATCATCCTTGGCTCTTCAAAGACACCATAGAGTTGCACAAACTCCGAGCCCCCCATAATAACATAGGCTTAGAATTCTAACAAGTTTCTCGGCTGTTCTTTCTCTGTTTCATCAAGTTTTGGTCATCCATTTGAGGAATTCCTATTTGTCTTTTGCTGACACTGGGGCTCTTATCAATTTCTCAATATCTTCATCACTTCACCGCTTCTCCTCTGCTTGGATGAGAAACTATAAAGTTCCCACCATAAAAAAGGAGGTCAAGAGAAGCTCCATATCTGGGTGACGCAAAGGGCATGGTGTCGCTTGCATACCTACTTATGGCATGTGTATACGATGGTTAGCGAAGCATGAATCGATACATCACCTAAGGCCTACTCTCAGTCCTTCAGCCGCGTCATAATCTCCCTACATTCCAGTCTTGGACACTAATCACAGAGTATTGTCTTCTTAACACGCGATATCATATTAAAAGAATTGTCTAACATCATTCCTCTATCTCAGTGCATCTGCTTCCACTCACGCAATACTCTCTCATTCTCTGTGCATCCCGTCAGGTTCGCCAGCATCTCCGCGTCAGCTACATTCTGTGCAACCTTAACTGTAGGCTGAGCTCCCTTCTCAAGCAGCCACCTTATTACATGAGCTCCCTTCTCTTTTGCGGCAGCATAACATAGAGGAGTCCCCCAATGGTAAGCGCGATATGGCACAGCAGAGTCCATCGCGTTGATGTCCAGTTTCATCTCCTCCACAAGAAACACTAACATTTCTGCTCGCTTCTTTCTTGTCCTGGACTCTTCTTCAGTCATCTCGTCGTGAACTTCTTGATAAGTGAAAGGGTCTGCACCAAATGATGCCGCCTCCCCGGCTGCTCGGTGAAGCGTCCGATGGCCCAGTAATGCTCCCTTGCTCTGTAGAAAGCGGAACGTTGCAACAGAGCCCCTGACAGCGCACGTCTCTAGTAATGGAGCCGGCTGTGGGAAGATCTCGTAGAGGTCCACCTCGCCGTCCGTGACCCGTGCGCCATGCTCAACCAACCAGCAAACCAGCTGATGATCGTCGCAGATGAGGTCGATTAGCTTATCGCCCCGCTTAAGGAATCTGTGGACTTCAGCCTTGTTGAGATCCCAGCCATGAGCCACGAGCAGTTCGAGAAGAGGGATGGAGGTATTTGCAGCGACAGCAAGAGGTGATAGAGACTCGACAGGTGCCCCTTCACACTCAAGAAGATATCTCACCAAGTCGATGCTCCCGTGTCGGACACACCGTCCCAGGATTGATGGAAGCAACTCTTGAAGAGAACAAAGAAGCCGGGGGTCGGCTTTGATCATTTCCATGGCAGCGATGAGCTGTAATGGAGATCTTTCGCGAATTGCGTCGTTAAGCATGCGACGGGGATGCGGAGACTTCATCGCTAAGTTCTTGCAGGACATGAAATGCTACTAGGATGAATGGTCGGGTAAGCGGCAGCAGGTCGGTGAGTTCAAGAAGGCCCAGAGATAGGTGATGCCCCTTGCTATTCTCTCCTTTGACCTCATTTATAAGTAACTACCTAATACTTTTGTACCCAATGAGGATTCGAGCTACAGGAGAAAACTCAATACAGCTCACTAGGGATGTACATATTGCGCCAACTACTGGGAATCCTCCAGAAATTCATGCAACCTGTCAAACCTGAAACGGCTGAAAGCTTAATTGTTTTCCCGTCTCTCTATTTTTTCTGATTTCATTTTCGTTGCGTACCTGTTCTAGCCATTTCAAGCAGGTCAAGTTGTCGGTCCGACATTATAAACTTCAATACCCAGACAAGCTACTGCAAAGACGTCGTATATCAGCCTGGCAAGGTACTCTTTGGGACTCAAATTGTCTACGCGTTTAAGTTTGAGAAATAACATGGCTACAGTCTACGTAAAATTTTACTATAGATCGAAGCAGAGGGGAATAATGGGTTTCAAGTGTAACACAAAGGTTACAGTGCTGCCTTCTTATACATACCTAGGACAAGCCACTTGGTGCGTTTTTCTGTTTGCCTTGCCCATTATGGCACTTACTTTCTCCTTTCTGCTGAACAAGGATCTAATAGCAGCAAAATAGAGCAGTAAAAACGTAAAAGACAAGGGCTGTGCAACACTGAAGAGATAAGGTTCCTGTTCAAAATACCCCAGGCATCTCGTTGAGAATTACATCAAATGAGGTTTGTGCCATCCATGTTTCAGGATGACACTGATTATAGGCTCAGTTCCTAAAATGTACATAGTCTGTACGGAATTTGCCGACAAACTTTGTCTCGGATGGGTTTAAATCCGACTACTAAATGCTAAAACAGTGATATGTCTGTGCTTGCCCTGCAGTCCAGCTGGCTTGACGCATGGATAGCATGAAATAATATTTTACTTCGAAGCATTCTTGGCTAATATCAGGGATTAACGTGGCTCAGTCCCACGGCTTCGTATACTCTCCCAATCGACTTCAAGAGTATGTGAGTCGGCTTCACCGAACAAGATCCCCATGAACTTCAGAATAGAATTGACGTCGACTTCGGCATCAGGGATCAAGATGACTTGGAACATCTATCCCAAATGACATTAATATTTAGTTAAACTTGGTGTCGATCGAAGAGGGATTTAGACTGGTTGCTTTTGTCAATTCGGCATATATCACATATGTTCTAAGCTTTCTTGGACCCCAAGTTCGGCAGTTGAAAACTTCTGCATCATATCACTTGCCATGGCCCAAAGTCTTCACGACAACCTCTGGTCTATATATTGTAGTCAATAGTCCTAAAATTCGAGATGCATCAGTAGTCATTCATTCTTTTATTACAACATCTTTCACTCGTTTCTCATAACTCTTATTCTTTCACTTTCATTTTCACTTTCATTTTCACCTTCACTTAGGCCGCCTTCATCATGGTCCGCCTCGCCACTCTTGTCCTCTCTTTGGCTTGCTCTGCCTTGGCCTCTCCCGTTTCGAAGACATCCGATTCTTCTTTGTCTGATGTCAGTGACGTTGGATCTGCCATTCATGAGTGGGCCATCTCGAAGGCAATCACGAAGCCCGCCATTGTCTGTGACCTGACTTGCAGGGCCTGCTCAGCCAAACCAGTCCCAAAGAAAGGAAAAGACGCACACAAAGGCAAGGCACCTAGCAAAATCCCTAGCAGGATCCCTAGCAAGACCACTGGCAAAGGTAGGGGTAAGGGCAAGGGCAAATCCATTTCTCGCTCTCTGGAACTAGGAGAGAGGTCTTTGGATGATATTGAAGACCTTTGGGGGACCGATGCATCGGCAGCAAACGAATATATCATGGAGCAGATTGACAGTGTCGCTGGAAAGGACGACGAGTTGGACTGGAACCTTATCCAGCATGACGCTGTCTCAGGTCAAGGATCTTGGGGTGAAAAGCCCTTGCGGAAGTACATCCGGGGCCTCATGGGGTAAGTGATGGACTAAGTTTATGGTTAAACAATCATACTCTTGTCTGAATATCTTCACTATCTAGGATGAAGTCCTAATGTCATCTGTCGGAGTTACTTTACTAACATTATTCTAGCTGTACTGGCATTGTCATCGTCTCTGACAAGGGGTACTGGTTCGCTCATTTTGTAAGTCATCTTTTTAGCCTATTGTCCTCTTCGAGTTTGAGATACTAATTGCTGTAGATGGAAACTGGTTTCCTCGATCGCGGCGACAACTGGAAGAACAAGATCATCAAGCCTCTCCAGCAGGGTACCAACAAATTCATCACCCCTCGATCACTGGCCAAGCCTGGCGGCATTCTGAACAAGGCCAACAACGTCAAGATCTATGTCTCAACACCCCGTACCAAGACGTCCATCGAGCAAAACCCAGTCCTCCTGTACAAGGCCAAGGTCGACGAGCTTTTGTCTCATATCACTGGACGAGGCGAGCCCTTGAACGGTGTTCAGGTCATCATCCGCGGCTATCTCAAGCCCGAGAGTGAGGCAGAGCTTGAAGCGTTTCATAACAGAGCCAATGGAAAGGTCCTTATCGAGTACGACAACAACCAGCTGGATGTCAACGGAAACCAGCCGAACTCAAGAGAGCGTATGTACCGCATCTGGCTTGAGCACAAGTACTACGAGCACCGATTCCGCTAAGGGAATGTATCTAGATAAATGAGGGGGTTTTGCTTCGTTCGACGATTTTCCCCCTTGTCTATCCTTAGGGTGCAAAAGTTAGCTAGTCTAGAGCCTACTGAATCAATACTGAATTTAATCAAGTCTATACTAAACTTGCCCAACTTTACAGTGAATGTGCCCAAGTCTGTTTAACATGTAGGACAAAAATCCCTCTAGTCGTGTAAACATCCATGTCCTCCACTAAATTTAGACATGAGCCACTGTTCTTTCTGGGCAGGTGACGGATCATACGGGAGCCGTTCATAACTGAAAATACTTAACGCTGTCAACTCGACCAACATGCAATGTTGGCTGGAGCGTTAGATGATTCTCTCTACACTGCAATTCAATTTCAACCCTCTCAAAGGTCATTCATCCATTGCCTGGCAGTTTGGCGACATCTTCAGAACCCCTGCAGGCTGAGCCAGGGTTGCCGTTATGCCCCCAATCAGAACCCGCCAGTTTTCTGCAACGCTAGGATTGTTGCCACGACAACGCTATCCTTAGCACACTTAAAGGCAGAATCTAGGTGCCGATAAGAACACATCAGTTCTATATCCAATCAGATCATTGCGATAATGCTTAATCATCAACATGGTTCGCCCTCTGCCTTCTCGTATCCTAGGGCATAGAAACAACAACGTCAACGACAACATTAGTATCGAGCAATTGAACATTGGTCGACGACACGGCCACGACAGCACAACCACTCGCTATCGTGCGCAAAGACAATGTCGCTAGAGAATCGGATACAGCTCTGGCTACAACAGATCCAAGCAGGCTCGACATCTACTCCTCAGACCAGACAAGGTCCAAAGCGCCGTCGCTTAAACCTCCCTTCCCCAGAAGCCTCGCAAGGTGACAACAGCATGGCTAGTCCCAAGAAGCACACTCTCACCGACCATGACGATGAATTTGAAACCCCTCGTCCATCCAGACGGATAAGGACCCCAAGGAGTGAATCCGGCACCTCTCTACCTTCAACGCAGTCAGCATCACAAGCATCAGGTCGATCCTCGCCAACCAAACAACTCCGTGCGCTTGCGCTCAACACTAGAGGCGTCATCACTAGAGAACTCAGCACATTTCCCAATATGCCAGCACCTTTGGACGCTCTACTCGAAAAGATTGATCTCGCCTCATCAGGCATTGGAATTCTTCCTTCATCTCAACGTTCTGTATACGGGGACTTCAAGTGGACCAGACAGCCTATTCTGAGCAATATCCTCTTTTCGGACGATCGCGACAAACTCGGGCATACGCCAACGCCTGAGGCTGTACAGTGGATTCTTCATGAGGCTGCCTATTGCAACAGTAGAGGTTGTTCGGAGGCGGATTGGAACGTTGAAGTTCACCATCGTGTTCTTTCTGCGGCTCTAAGACCGTTGCAGGGTCCGAGGAGTGATCAGTTCTTTGATTTTCGACTCAGGTGAGTACATTCGCTCCAGGAAACCTTGCAACTTCTGACTGTCTTAGTACAACTGCTCCAATCATCACTGAGTATCATGTGACGTCAGCGTCTAAGAAAGTTGACTTTTGCATGTATCTCGATCCTAAGCAGGATGAGTCTGCCCAAGTTTCAGAAACCATTGACGCCCTGAAGAATATCCTCCCGCTCGGCATGTTCAATCACGCAAATCTAGCCCCGCTCTCCGACAATCCTATCGCCGTCAGTATCGAAACCAAGAAGACAGGCGAAGGCTGGGAGAACGCCAGGCTTCAGATGGAAGTCTGGATGGCGGCCCATTGGCAATTCCTCCGACAGTTGCTCTCGTTACGACAACGTGCACAAGAGCTCACGACTACCAGTGAGGAGAGATGGAACTTACCAGATTTCATACCTGGCATTATCATCCAAGGACACGATTGGCATCTCATCATTACGACGCCAGAGGGAGAGAAGACGGTTTTCTGGCAGAAGAAGAATTTTGGAGATACATCAAGCTCAATGGGAATTTACAAGATTATATATAACTTGCAGCTGTTACGGCAATGGGCCCAAGAGGAATTTTGGAAATGGATGAGAGAGTTGTTGTTGGACTGGCCACGGATTGAGGGGGAATTGGTTGTTGTTTGAGTGTGGGTTTGGAAGTAAACGTGATGAGATTTAATATGATACCCTACTATGATGACTGCCGGGAAACTGTCCCTAGCTTCTACATTTTTAATAGAGTGACAAGGCTTGACGAAAACGGCCTGTTGTATATCTATTTTCTGTCCGCGCAACACAACAGGATGTTTCCAAATGTTACAATAGCATACCACGGTCCAGAGACTAACCATGACCCTCAGCTCCATATTCATTGATCTTAATAAGACTAAACTGGAGCCTCAAGGTAAACTATGATGCTTGGGTCATCTGGAGATCGCCATATCAGTCCATCATAGCCGAACTTCGGACGGAAAATCCCGCTGATGACCCTTGAGAGTAAGAACCTCGGTGCAGCTGATGAATCACGAATATCAAGTCTCTTAAGGGGGCCCTCTGATGCAGGTGGTCATTGAGATCTAGATAACGTGAACTCGGACTGGGGTCGCCTAGCCTAGTGAAGATAAGACATGATCAGTCAGAGCAGAAGACATTATCAGCCGATGTCGATTGTGTCCAGATGATGAGCACTCTGTGAAGTAAAGGAAAAGACTACTGGGTTCTGCATCAGCCAGCTGTAGATGCGTATTTGATAGTAAACCTAACTTTTACAGACTCAAATTCCAAGAATTGTCATCTAATTAGGTGCATCATGCACCTGTCACGCGGTTCGTGTCAAAAACACGCTGCCAAGTCGCAGGGTCCTGTCGGCAGTTGCCCTTGGCGCCCCATGCTGTTGGGACCATCTGGCGGCCCTGTAGATCTTCCAGCATATATTCTATGGCCTATATGATCAGCAATTCGAAACAGTGCTCTTCCAGATCTTGAGAAACATGAGGTTTCGATATCGTCTCTCTGTTCACGCAACCATCTAGAGTCTTGGAGCTTCACGATACGTATCTAGCCCAGAATCGGACATCACTGCTGCCCCCAAAGTATCTCTGGTATCCAAGCTTGTTTCGGTCTGAGTAACCTTAAAGCTTAAGAAGGAGAGACTTTGTTTATTCACTCAAGCCTAGAACACTGCAGGGTTATGGTCAGATACCACACGACGATCGCTGGCCTCTCGTAGGTGCAAAATTATTCCTCACGGCTACACGGCTTTAAACCACGAGGGTCAGGCGTTACTACATTCAATTATGCCCGTGGAAGATCCGCATCGAAACTCAAAGTCGTTCATATTCCAGGTAAGCTTAATTGGTGGACACGTCACTAATAACAAGCATGATCGAAATTCCACCAATCTTGCCCCTGACTCTCATCCAGCCTTACTAGTTTCATTCTTCCCCATGCTCATATTGGGGGTAGTATCTCCATTACCCCAGACTTCGGGTCGTCGTGCAGCTGATCATATCGAGCAAGTTGAGCAGAAAATCAGGTCATTTGATTGGTCTCCGCAAATAACGAGTCGAGACGGAGAATTATGACTTTCTATTCCTCGAATGAGAATTGACTTTGGTTCGAGATGTAACATTGAACGGAGTTTCACTTTGGTGACTAGCTTGCCGTTTTCGGACTCGAGCGTGATTATACGACGCTAATTGGTGCAATGAGCGAAAGACAGGTGCAGGGGCCTTTAGGACAAAGGAGAAGATTGATTGAAACCGATGTATCAAGGAGAAATAACATATAATCTTGATAAATATATAAGGGATGAGAGATCCAGTGAGCCAAAGGACTTGTTCACTCAGCATCACAACTACAACCTTGACTAGATACATCTTCGGGATAACCTCAACTCGTTCATCATGAAGTACACTGCCATCCTCGCCCTTGCTGGCGTCTCCTCCGCCGCTGTCACCAAGACTCTTCCCAAGTCTGCTGGTGCTACTTCATTCCCTACTGCTGTTCCTGTCAAGGGCAGCTACGATGGTGGCATGAAGCGATTCGAGCGAAGCCGTAAGCCTCTTTATACCTTATCTCTAAACCTCTGACTAACACTCTTTCTTAGCCGCTGTTTGCCAAGGCCAGACTGAAACTGGTGAGAAGGATGCTATGTTCATTCTCGAGAACGGCGCCACTCTTTCCAATGTGATCATCGGCGCATCTCAGGCCGAAGGTGTCCACTGCAAGGGTACTTGGTGAGCAAGCTTCTCTCGACTCACCGTTTCTCATGCTGATTATGACTTTAGCACCCTGAACAACGTCTGGTGGGCCGATGTCTGTGAGGATGCCATCACCCTCGAGCAGACCAGTGGAACTTCTTACGTCAACGGTGGCGGTGCTTTCCATGCTAGCGACAAGATCGTCCAGTTCAACGGCCGCGGAACCGTCCAGATCAAGGATTTCTACGCCGAGGACTACGGAAAGCTCGTCCGCAGCTGCGGAAACTGCAAGGATAACGGCGGTCCTCGAAACGTTGTCATCACGGGCTCCGTTGCCGTCGACGGTGGTGTTCTCTGTGGCATTAACACCAACTACGGAGACACCTGCAAGATCTCCAGCTCGTGCCAGAACAAGGGCAAGTACTGTGACCGCTACGAGGGTAACTCGAGCGGCGCTGAGCCTTCCAAGATCGGATCTGGCCCTGATGGTAAGTACTGCACTACTTCTGGAGTCACCACGAGCTGCTAGACAATTGATGAAATGTTATGAGAGACGGATGGAACGATGTTGTTTACTTCTTGGTAAAGTTTTATGTACCTAAGCTTTATGTCTGTACATATTGTGAGTTTAGTACATGGCTCGCCCCAATATCAATTACAGTTTACTTTATGCAGAGTTGTTGAATTCCTTGTTGAACTACTTGAAAGCCTCACCGCTCCATCGAAACCATGAGCTATCTCATACGAGTCAGTGTTACAAAAGTTCATTATTGTCACTTGATACCATCAACTTACACCAAGCCAAATGGACATACACATCCGGAACGGCTCACTCGGAGGATTGACCGGAAAATGAGCTCGGATATTCAACTAACCCTTGAAACATAGTGCTCACGATAATTCAGCCCAACCTGCGGGCCCAAGCCGTTGGCCTTACGCCTCTTCAATTGGTCAATCCGGACTAAGGACGGACTAGTTGCTTAATTGGCATGTCGACTGAAACCTGACGTGATGACAATTGTCAAAGCTTCCCCGTGTCAACAGTTCTAGACCATTGAGAGAATGAGTTAATGTTTCCACGACTGCCGATGACCTGGCATATGGTGACATACAAAGGATCGTCATCTTATAAGGTTCCGGATAGATCTCCCTACATCGTTAGTTGTCCCGCGGAATGGATATGTTTTCGATATATTCTTGAAACTTATTAGCAAATTGCAACCTCGCCCATTGAAACAGGGAGGAAGCTAAGATGATCTACGTCGGAACTTTTTCCTAGTCTCTTGCAAACCTAACGATTGCCTTCCATTTCTCGGCAGCAAAATATCCCTGCAGTGTATCAGTTGACGATGGTTTCAAGTATCGTCAATTGCTTGTGACTGGCACTTTTGAAATCAAAGGAACCCTGATAGCTTTGATTCCTGCTTAATTGAACTCGTCAAGACCTTTTGATTGAGCTATCAAGCTTATTCAGGGGAATTGTTGAAACCAACTCCCTGACTCGGAAATAGATCGCCACGCGTCGTCTCGATTGGCTGACGCCCTCGGGCGATATCGTTTCAAGACAGATTAGTGCCTCGGAGAGCAGCTCTCGTCTTCAATTGGCTTGTCTATCAATCTGCTAATTGGCACCCCCACTGCCCTGGCGGTAACCGATTCACCAGTCAAAACACAAAACAAGGCAGAGAATAAGGAGCCTCATTAATTATGCACTCCTTTCATCTCGTGGCGAATGCTGCTCTAAAAACTTGGTATGGGCATCGCACGTTTCGGTTGGCTAACTTGCTTATGGTTAATTCTCATGCTATATCTCGCCAGGCACGCAATGCGTGGGATCGTCGCTCGCTTTAGGCAGGTAGTGGTTACGACCGGGGTCGACTATCTTGAACGATGACGATCATCGTGGCACATGTTTGACACGATAGGTTGCGTGCCGAGAGACGACCAACCCAACATCCGATCAAGGAACATGGCTCCAAGTTGAGGTGGACATTGACAGTGAAAGGAGAGAGTGACAGCTTCAAGATAAATAGAAGCCTCTGTCTCTATCGATATCATCTTTTCATCTTCTCATCAAGCAACTCAGCTCTTCAGTCTTTACACCTATATTCACTCAACACCACTCTTTACAACTTACTCCATTCTTTAAGTTCTCCAACTTACAACAATCCTTCTTCAAAATGCGATCTGCTACTCTTCTCGCTCTTCTCCCCTTTGCGCTGGCCGCTCCCTCCGCTCCCACCCGCCGGGCCGAGCCCGCTCCCATTCTTCGCCCCCGCGGTGTCAAGCTTGTCGATGGCAAGTACATCGTCAAGATGAAGAAGGGCTTCCAGGCATCTTCCATCGAGAGCTGGGTTGACAAGATGATCGAGTCCATCGAGGCTGATGCCGATTACACCTACTCCAAGGGCTTCGGCGGTTTCGCTGCCAGCCTCAAGGATGATGAGCTCAACAAGCTGAAGCACGACCCCAATGTCAGTGACTTCTGACTCATATAGATCCAACCACAAAAGATCCCAGCTAACAAGGTTTAGGTCGAGTACATTGAGCAGGATGCTTACATTAGCATCACGGCTACTACTCAGCAGAGCAATGCTCCTTGGGGTATTGCTCGCGTCTCCACCCAAAGCCCTGGTGGCAGCACTTACACCTACGATGACAGCGCCGGTGAGGGTACTTGCGCCTATGTCATCGACACCGGTATTGATGTCGACCATCCCGTAAGTCTGAACAGATTCCAGAGGTGAAACAGTCTAGCCTAACACAATGCAGGACTTCGACGGTCGCGCCAAGTTCCTCAAGAACTTTGCCGGTGGTTCTGATAGCGACGGTCAAGGCCATGGCACTCACGTTGCTGGCACCATTGGTTCTACCACCTACGGTGTAGCCAAGAAGACCAGCCTCTTCGCTGTCAAGGTCCTCGGCGACGATGGTTCTGGTACCAACTCTGCTGTCATCGCTGGTATGGACTTCGTTTCCGGTCACGCCAAGGATGAGAACTGCCCCAACGGTGTCGTTGTAAACATGTCTCTCGGCGGTGAGACATCCGATGCTATCAACCAGGCTGCCAAGGCCATCGTCGACGCTGGTCTCTTCCTCGCTGTCGCAGCCGGTAACGACGGCAAGGATGCCTCTGGATCCTCTCCTGCTTCCGAGGAGAGCGCTTGCACTGTCGGTGCCACTACTCGCGACGACACTCTCGCCGACTACTCCAACTTCGGCTCCGTTGTTGATGTCCTCGCTCCCGGTACCGATATCCTCAGCACTTGGCCCAACGGCAAGACCAACACCATCTCCGGTACATCTATGGCTTCGCCCCATGTCGCTGGTCTCGCCGCTTACTTCCTTGGTCTTGGACAGAAAGCTGAGGGTCTCTGCGATTACATTGCCTCCAAGGCCCTTGATGGAGTTATTTCTGGCGTGCCTTCTGGTACTGTTAACAAGCTTATCAACAACGGTGTCGGTGGTGGCAGCAACAGCAGCAGCATCCGCCACTAAATGTAGGCCAGCAGCCTTTCTCTTCTGAGTCCGATATTTATTCCGAATCTCGGTGAGATGGATACATATTTCTTTTCTTTACCTATTATGAGGTAGTTTCCTAGATGTATGACTTGAAGCATTGAATAATAAAAGCATTTTTCTTTTCGGCCGACTTCTTGAACCTACTTTGATCCGTGATTCTGTCCGCTCTATCTGAGCCCTTTGGCAAACCTCTTACAAGTTCCTAGCGCTTACATCTTCATGGATATCTAGTGACAATGTCGAGCGACTCAAACATCGCCAAGTAGAGTTCATCCGAGACATCTAGTATATCTTCTGGATTTTCGTACCAGGCTACAACTTCGTCTCATCTTTGAGTGAGACTTCACTCCCACTCTCTTCAACTGAGATCCCTTCGATCAGAATTTCTTCCGCTGCGGCCGTGACTCAGGAAACTTCGCAGACTCTTACGACCCATTCTGAACCATACAGCACTTCTGCATCTTATCTCATCCACTTCTGCCAGCGGTTCCTTCGATTCGGGCTCTGTTTCCTTTTCGACACCAGCCAGCACCATCAGTAACAACGATCATGTACACTATCGTCAATCCTCATAAACCTTCCCAGTTGACTGTCAGTGAGTACTGCACCACTTTGTCGTATCACCCGTGCACTCATTGTGCCTAACAGCCAGTCCCATCAGTTTCCATGACTTCGCGAGTCATTCTTTGCAGCGGATGCGGGAAGCAGGGAGAGAATGAGGTTACTGTCGCAGTCCCTTGTGCAGCCACCACATAACCGGCTTCGAATGCAACAGGATTCTCACCAATCTGAACCACTAGTTCAGTAAGCCAAACTGACACCAGTCGCAAATCACAGTACTGGATGAGTTTACCCTATTTCTATTAGACCATGGCGAGCAGAGGCAAAGGCCACTAGTAATCCGGGGTCTCTATCCATATCTCAAACTTGAGATCAGTGACTTGCTCTATCTTACTCTTTCCAGCCATCTCCAGCACCGAGAAACCAGTTCGCGCCCACGAGTCGTAGTCCATGCTTCTCAACAAACTTGGCAGTATCGAAAAACCTTCTTTGCGTGAACTCTTCGCCTCCTACATCCTCCTTGGCGAGGTCAAGGCTGGCGGGTTGTCGGTACAAAAGAAGCAAGTATCTGTGCGGCTTGGAGCTGCGTGGCCGTCAGCAGGTGAACACTGAACATGTTGAGTCATCTGAACTTACTCGTCCTTCGGGCCAGGGCCCAAGTATTCCGTGAGAGCAGGTTGCACTTGAGCCACTGCATCTCCACCACTCAAAGGTCTCAAGCCAGGGAGAACCCAGTGGCGCCAGAAGGCGAACTTGGGGTCATCTGGTGTTGGCGCATCAGGGTCAACAAGCAAGAGCATGTAGGTAGCATTTCCAGGAGCATCAGGCTAAACCTCGTCAGCACTAAACAAAGTGTTTTTAAAGGTACCCGCAACTTACTTCTTGATCAAACTGGATGCTAGGAGCGCGCTTGCACTCAGTCGCGCGGAATAGGTTCCCCAAGTCAACATCCTTCCCATCGAACGAGACCTTCAGATTCGTCGTAGGCTTGAAGTCTTCAGGGATTAAGCTAGCAGCTGAGCCGGGAACCAGTTTAGCCTCAGCCAGAGAGCTCGACAATGCGCTTGACATGATGAATGAAGTATCGGGTTGCCGGATTTGCTTCTGAGGATAGCGTTTGGTAGCTGAGTGTATGAGGTTGGTTCGATGACGGTGTATTTGAATGGCTACCCCACGTTGGGGGTTTGAATGACGTTACATTTGACTGGTGGAAGAATATACATGCATCAGCGCCAACAAAATGTTGCCCCCAACGTTAGTGTTCCGTCTGGAGCGGTAGTAGCAATTGAGTTTGGAATTAAAATGCGTTAAATGCTGTTCTGACGCGAATCAAGCTCCAGCAACGCGTGCGGCCCGGTTGCCCCACTCGTTAAGCTTATCAACACCGAGTGGCTAAAACGCAATCGGGCGATGACGCAATCACAGGCAGTATAGGGTAGTGGTGGCGCCATCAACCTCCAAAAGTTACAATGGCAAAATACACTATACGGTAAATTGCAGGAGTAAAAAAGTATAATCTATATGCCAAATACCCTGAGTGCATTCTTTTGTTTCTTCTCTCTTCGGAAAAAATGCATAATTACAGTGGGAGTGGATATTGACGGACTTTATCGTTTTCTCATCTTCTCGTTCGAATTCAACCTTGCAACACTACGTTCAGTCTGTGGTATTCTGGGCAAGGAGTGATGCCCCGCTTGCCCAGCCTTTATTGGCCCAGACAGAGATAGATAAGATAAGACTGCCGAGATTACATCATAGTCACGTGAATTGGCGCGCGATCGCTGAAGGTGCTGGCGCGACTGGCACGATGCGACTGAAGCATCAAGTCCATCGTGTCAGGGTGAGCTGATTACCAGAATTTGACCGACTACGCGCAAATGCTGCAACAAGTTCAATCAGAAACAGATAACGACTACCTAACTCCATATCTTCGGTATGTCTTACTCTTTCCCTACTTCCGCAGATACAACGCGGCCGCAAGAAGGCAGATGAGCGTGTCAGGTTGCCACTACACTTGACCTCGACACGATAGTGGAACATTTGAGTCTTTATGCTTGTGGATCTATCACTAACATGGGGAATCCAAGATCTCCCCCCCTACCGCGGCAGTGTCTTGCCCTCCATTGACAACCATCCTCCCGAGCCTGATCGTGATGCGCTTGCGAAAATGACCAACTACACCGCGCTCTTCGCCCGAACCTCCTTCAAGCCTCCAGAGCCGAGTATATAGACGAAGCCGCAATCGCGACCGCCACCGATTTCTACGCGACGAGATGCTCTGATCTGGACGCCATCCGGTCCCACGATGCCCTCCGACCGAAACAATACTATACTCGCGAATCCCGAGATGGCCTGATACATGCAGCGGACTTGTCTTATGCAGAGCCCGAAACCAGGCTTCGATTTGCAGTCCGGCCGATTGAGATTTGGTTGCTCAACCGCGCGCATCGGACTCCGGACCCCGTGAGAGCATCACAACTGAGTGCATGCCATTCCGCCTCAAACACCGGACGAGCTTCATGTTTGAAGTACGTGAGATTCGCACTCTCAGGTTTCCGGTCCCATATCTGTGGAATTGCAATCTCATCCGGCGCCCGATCGGTACGCGGTTAATACATCATCTTACAATTTGTTCGGGAGGGGTTGCGCCTCACACGCGACAAAGGAACGCTCGATGTAGGGAGCTCGGGTGCAATGATAAACCATTACCCGAGTTCCTGAGGTCTTCCAATGCGCTCTCCGATGGCAAACGGCCAGTCATGTCTCTGCTGTCCTACGGATGTTGTGCACCTGCGTATCCGTAGGTGTTCGGGCAGAAAGATAAAGTTTGAGTCCGAGATTTCGAGATGTCGTCCGATCCTGATGCCACCGACCGCCAATTGTCCATCGGTCCGTAGGATGTTGCGTCCCGAGCCCGAGGTTTACAAAAGAAGAAGGCCGAGTCACGCGATACCGTTGGCCGACGGACTTGGCAGCTCGCTCAGAGACCGAGGCCTTCGGTGTTCGGTGGGGGTACTGTCCGAGGAGAAACAACAGACGCGAACAGCTGGATGATACTGGGAAGTCGATTCATAGTATCATGTAACTCTGTTACGATTGCACCGATGTGTCCCATGGCCTAAATGGGAGCTCGAGGTAGGTCAATGCCAACGTAGATGTAGTCCTCACATGCCTTGAGTCGGACTCCTCAAACCACCTTCCAACGTCCGACTTTGCTCAACCGGTCATAATGAAGTCCGTTCCCAACAATGGGGAGACAGGAATCTAAAACAACGATTCGTGCGCGCGTGCGTCTCTTACTCTTCGTGTCCTTCATTCCTCACACTTGGACCATCCTCAAAGGTGCCAGGCACCTACCTGCCTCTCAGCACTTTTCTCGAACAGTAGCTCCTGTCCGACAGCTAGTCAATTCTCCGACAACGATGTGCTTGCGCCCTTTCGATGCAATGCATCGGCTGTATTGAGGGTGCATATAAACCATGTTTTCAGCAATGCTTGACGGGAGCATCGCTCAGGCATTCCCCTTGTTAGAGTGGCCGAACTGGGGCTCCTAATGGGACATTTGCAGTAAAGCCGTATACAGCGTTGTCTCTTTTGCTTGTAGGTTCGAATCCTTGGGTCTTCCTCTTTTTGCCAGAAGCGGAGTGAGAAGGCCAGAGCTCTATATCCTGTGATTTGAGAAGCGACCATCGGGGGGCGGTGGCCGAGACATTCCTATCGTTAGAGTGGTCTAGCGGTTATGCATATATTAATGTGCTAACAGTTGTTCTAATAAAGTCGCAAGAAGATACGTCCTCTTTTTGCCTTTTGGTCACACGTTCGAGTGCTAAACTTTTTACGAAATTGATATTGACGACACAGGTTCAATTGAAGCCATATATATACACTATGATTTTACCACTGCTTCGAGGGGATCGGGGTTCAGACATTCCTCTCGATAGAGTGGTCAAGTGGCTTGACTGATCCCCCTGCCAATGTAAAGTTGTTTACAGCCTCGATTTCCTTTTGCTCATGCGTTCGAACATGTTGGCCTTTCTTTTTGGTTAATGACAAAGAGGTCATTGGATTGCTTCTCGTTGATGCTCTGTCGTACGCACTGGTGTGATGGTAGGACCTGGCTTAGCAGACCTCCGAGCGACTTATGTTGCCCCGAAGCAGTAAACTTCCAACGAGGGTACTCAATAGGCATATATACCCAAATCTGATCACTACTGGTGGAGTCGTAGCTCAGACATTCCTCTCGGTAGAGTGGTCTAGCTGTTAGACACACAGTGTGTCCTCAGGGATACATAGTAAGCTGCACTAACGCTTGTAAAGTTATATACAGCTGCGATTCCTTTTGTTCATGCGTTCGAGCGCGTTTAACTTTTGGAATTTTTGTTTAGAACACAAGAGGTGATCGCAATGCCTGACAGTGACGGTCATCAACATGCGCTGTTGTACACGAGGGGGTTAGACCGGCGAGCAACCTGGATCATGATCTAACCATGACAGAAGCAAACCTCCAGCGGTGTTACTCACCATATATACCACAATCCGATCAATGTTGTCGGAGTTAGGTTCAGACATTCCTCTTGGTAGAGTGGGCTAGCGGCGGACTGTATATATGCTTCTGGCTATAGCTCTCCTAGCTTTTAAAGTCGTTTACAGCCCTTCCTCTTTTGCCCACGCGTTTGAATGGCTTGTTGACTTTTTTGGAATATCCATTTGAACGATATAGGTTATTGTGTTGACAGTATATATACCCCAAGTTACGCAATAATTAACGGGGGAAGGGTTCAGACATTCCGCTCGCTAGAGTGGTCTGGTCGAGTGGTTAGTGACGTAGCCGTGTAGCCATTGCGTGAAAGGGATAATCGCACTAACACTCATTACACCTGTAAAGTCGCTTATAGCTCTTCCTCTTTTGCTTGCGCGTTCGAATGCGTTGATCTTTTGGAATTTCGGTCTGAAGAGGTGAGGTTATCGTCGCAGTGCTTGACAGTGCCGCTCGCAGTGGGGCGGTTGGTGGCAGATCATTTAGTGACTATAGTGGGGTCAGCCACCTGTAGCTGGACGACAGCGCTCGCTAGAGTGGTTTGGCAGTGCAACTTCAAATTACCAGCGGGAATACTTATTAACTGGAAATACTCTTATGTCTGACAGATATATGTTAAAATGGAAACTGGATGATAGCCTTTTGCTTTTGACTATCCCTTATCCTCCTATTTAATCCTTATTTGCTGTCTGGTATGTGACTTCACCGGGTCGATTGGCTCCAGTCTACCCACCGCCAGCATTGTCTCTTGAGGTATGAGCTTTGAAGTTGCAAGCCTTGTTGCACTGACAGAGGTGATTGAGATTGTCGACAATTGAAACAGAACCAAATGCGCGTACAAGCCATGTCCTGTCCTAATTGTACGCGCGTTTGTATTGCGCTCAAGCCGGGAGTCAGCAAAGAGGGTCATTGAGCCCCTCATGTACTCGGATACTGAACCAAAACGTCGGATGGTCGCTAGGCCTGGCCCTCTTCGGAGGTACTAGTCAAAGATGCGATCGTTCACCTCTGTTTATTTTTGCACTTTGAAGGTCTCGAGTTCAATTCCCCATTCCCTTAGTCGGAGACTTTTGATCGGCGCCTCGGCATCGATTGTCTTGGATGATGCGTCGAGATAATCCGACCGGAGGCTTGCAGGAACCACTGACGATGCAGGTACCGCACACCTGGAAGAATTGATTCCATCTGTTGCAGAATGGAAATTGATTCCAAATGTAAGCGGGGCTCATGATTGGCTTGCGTAACTCGGCTTGTGGTGGGTGTTTAGAAGTCTGTTAGTGGAACTCGATCATCTCTGATCATTTGGAATCTATTGCGCTTCATTGGCAAATTGAACATCCCTGAAGCAGATTTTCACGCCGGCTTTAAGAGGCAATTGAGCATTTCGTGCATTAGGAAGTAACAGCGATCGTTGCTACGCAGCAAGTTCACGTCAAGTCGTAATGCGACGATGGAATTGCCTCACTTTTATTACTGTGTTAGGAAGAAATGGATTGCGATGGTGAAGTTGACCCCGCTCTTTGGCCTGCCAATTTTAGACTGCGCTGGCGGGAGGAAATCCGCAGGGAGCTCTCCCCTGTTTCTCTCCAGAACCTCAGGCGGGGTGAATTGAAATGGGCTGGCCTACGACGAAACGGGCTGCTAACACGCAGAGAACTCAGGTTGCTGTGGTGTTTGTTTTGCGGGGCCGGCCCAGTAAGAGCCGGTACTAAACCGATCACGGGGGGTCCATGCCTCCAGTGTCATGATGCTCCATGAAAGGTTATTCTATTCAGTGGCGATCTTGGCAATCGAGTAGGGAATCATGATGGAGGGGATGGGATGGTTCCATGATTGTATTTCTAGATAATTCTATAGGGATTGATTCCTCAAACAAGGCCCGATGTCTCTCTACCCGACGCCGAAGTGTTCCGGGCAATGATGGTTACGAGCCTTGGTTACACCAGTTGCTGAGCTTGGACAGCTTCCCCGCACTTGCGATGGGCTACGGTGCGTCATGCAGTTAACTTTTGTTGACAAATCCGGCATAAGTTTCCGATGATATTGTCTCTTGGTAGTTTGACGAGATTCCGAGCGTGATCCGGGGAGACCGTCTCGCCTCTAAAAAGAGTCCACTCACAGTCGTTCCTTTTCCAATCCACGTCCCTCGCGTTACGGTATATAAATGCCAAACTCCACCCCCGCATCTCCTCCATGCCTCGGTTTCTCTTCCCTTCCTCTCGTATCCTGTCCTTGTCTGTAGCGAGGAGGACTCTGAATCTGAACCAACAACACTTCAGGTTATCGCTTCATACTTCAGCTCCCAAAATGGCCGACGAGAGAAAGTGTCCCGTGGCTCACAAGGTCCCCAACGTCGCTGGTCACGGCGTTACCCATCAGAAGTGGTGGCCCGAGGCCCTCAAGACCAACATTCTTCGTCAGCACAGCGCCGTCACCAACCCCTACGGCGAGAACTTCAACTACGCCGAGGCTTTCAACTCTATTGACTATAAGGAGCTCAAGGAGGATCTGCGAAAGGTCTGCCGCGATTCGCAGGACTGGTGGCCTGCTGATTTCGGCCACTATGGTGGTCTCTTTGTCCGCATGTCGTGGCACGCCGTTGGAACATACCGCATCTTCGATGGTCGAGGTGGCGGCCGACAGGTAAGAAATTTATCCATTACACCCTCTCTATCAATCGCGCACAAGTCTAACAACATCATAGGGTCAGCAAAGATTCGCCCCCCTTAACTCTTGGCCCGATAACGTGTCCCTCGACAAGGCCCGCCGCCTTCTCTGGCCCGTCAAGCAAAAGTACGGCAACAAGGTCTCATGGGCCGATCTGATCGTCATGGCTGGCAACGTCGCCCTCGAGGATATGGGCTTCAAGACCATTGGCTTCGCCGCTGGTCGTCCGGATACTTGGGAGGCTGACGAGGCTACCTACTACGGTGGCGAGGATACTTGGCTCGGAAACGACGTCCGTTACTCTGATGGCCACCCCGGAACCACCAAGCCTGGCGCTACCGATTCCGATCAGGCTCCCCACAAGAACATCCACAGCCGCGAGCTTGAGAAGCCTCTGGCTGCTGCTCACCACGGTCTTATTTATGTCAACCCTGGTTAGTACTCTCCAAAGCCAACGTGTTATGCGCTGTCACTGACTTGACTGCAGAGGGTCCTGATGGCAACCCCGATCCCGTCGCCGCTGCCCGCGACATCCGTGAGACCTTCGGTCGCATGGCCATGAACGACGAGGAGACCGTCGCCCTCATCGCCGGTGGTCACACCGTCGGAAAGACCCACGGCGCTGGCTCAACCGACCACGTCGGCCCCGAGCCCGAGGCTGCTGACCTCGCTCAGCAGGGTCTCGGCTGGTCCAACAGCTACAAGACCGGCAAGGGCCCTCACACAACCACCTCCGGTCTCGAGGTTACCTGGACCAGCACTCCCGTCAAGTGGAGCCATGACTACCTCAAGTACCTCTTCCAGTTCGAGTGGGAGCTCACAAAGAGCCCTGCTGGCGCTCACCAGTGGGTTGCCAAGGATGCCAACGCCACTGTTCCTGATGCCTTCGACCCCAGCAAGAAGCAGAAGCCTACCATGTTGACCACCGATTTGTCCCTGCGCTTCGACCCTGAGTACGAGAAGATCTCTCGTCGCTTCCTTGAGAACCCCGACCAGTTCAATGAGGCTTTCGCCAAGGCTTGGTTCAAGCTTACCCACCGTGACATGGGTCCCCGCGACCGATACCTCGGCCCTGAGGTCCCCAAGGAGGTCTTCCTCTGGCAAGACCCCATCCCCGAGCGTGACTACAAGCTCGTCGACGACGGCGACATTTCCGCAATCAAGAATGAGATCCTCAAGTCTGGTGTTGACGTCCCCAAGCTCGTCTCTACCGCTTGGGCCTCCGCCTCCACCTTCCGAGGCAGTGATCTCCGCGGTGGTGCCAATGGCGCTCGAATCCGCCTCCAGCCCCAGAAGGACTGGGAGGTCAACAACCCCACTCAGTTGAGCAAGGTCCTCAGCACTCTTGAGGGCATCCAGAAGAAGTTCAACGACTCTCAGTCCAGCGGCAAGGCTATCTCCCTTGCTGATGTTATTGTTCTTGCTGGTTCCGCTGCCGTCGAGAAGGCTGCTAAGGATGCCGGTGTTAACATCACCGTCCCCTTCGCGCCTGGCCGCACCGACGCTACACAGGAGCAGACCGACGTCAAGTCCGTTAACCACCTCCAGCCTTTCGCCGATGGTTTCCGTAACTACGGCTCTTCTACAGACCGTGTCAAGCTTGAGCACCAGCTCATTGACCGCGCTCAACTCCTCACTCTCAGCGTCCCTGAGCTCACCGCTATTATTGGTGGTCTCCGTGCCCTCAACACCAACTATGACGGCTCATCGCATGGTATCTTCACCAACCGTCCTGGTGTCCTGACCAACGACTTCTTCGTCAACCTGCTCGACATGAGCACTGAGTGGAAGGCCGTCGGAAACGGTGACATCTTCGAGGGTACTGATCGCAAGACCGGCGCCAAGAAGTGGACCGGTACCCGTGTCGATCTTGTCTTTGGTTCACACGCTGAGCTCCGCGCTACAGCTGAGACATATGCTGAGGCTGGTGGACAAGAGAAGCTTGTCAAGGACTTTGTTGCTGCTTGGACCAAGGTGATGAACCTGGACCGATTTGATCTTGCCAACGGTTCTTCGCCCAAGGCCTCTCCTCGACTGTAATTAATGAGCAATGTAGCAAAATACCATTGAGAATGAAATGATTACGAATTTTAGTAGTTAAATGTATATTTCCTCTATTCTCTCCCGAGTGATACACTTTGTGATTGTATGTATGTATGTATCGTATCGGTAAATCTATCTTGACTTTGCTCAACGCCTGGCAAAGTTCGTGATGGTGGGGTAGCTATGAGCCTCGGTTCGGAAGTTGATCGGGGCTGACAAATCATGGCTCCGATAGGCCCTCACAATTCTTGCGCCAAATGGCACCATTTGCGTGACATCTACAGTCCGAATCCATCCTCTAGGAATTTGACCGATCGCTTGAACGGTCTCACTGTTGACGTATTGTTTCACTGTTTTGCGGCGCTCACTGATGCCCTGTTCTACGGCAGTAGAAGTTTGCCCTCGGATCTGATACCGCGCGCCGGCCCCACTGCCGGTGGTACCCCGAAGCATACCGATCATGTGAAGTGCCGTTCTGATGAGGCTGAACTCAAAGTCACGGATGAACGACCAACGTGGCAATCAAAGCTAAGCCTGTAAATTCACAAAAATGGGGGAAAACGGATTATAACGCTGAAGGATCTGCATGCATCAGCAATCTTCGCAACAGCTTGGCACATCTGCGCAATGGTGGATTTCAAGGTCTCCGGCTTCCAGTTATCCCACTTCTTCTGCTCTTACGAGCTCTACGCCTTAAGAAGATAAATACGCACATAGTGCATTTAAATTCGGCTTAGTGTATTAGAATCTTGATCGCAACGTCCGACCTTGCAGGTAGAAGTTGAATCGTGGACGAGGGCAAAATCAGGCGTCTTATCCGAACCATAGCTTAAAGCTTTGGTATCTTTCCTTCTGACCATAAAGTGCTCATATCGCGAGCTCCATGACCAGGTACACAAGTGAAATGGCCTGTGGGAACAACCGTTGAGACCTTCGCACAGAGAGGCTGCCTGCTTGACGACATCAAAATCCTTTGGTCTTCCCGTGTACCACCTTCTCAGCAACAATCGTAAGCGGGCCCATCGTTTCTACTTCATCCCCGTCGTCCATTCGCCAGCCTTCTGGGATCCATCGCGCAAGAGCGCCTTACAGGAAGAGATGAGATGATTGCTCAACTCTACAAGCCTGTGGAGGGGAAACACGTCAGCTATGTCCCAGATCCAACTGGAGGAACGATGTTTACCGCGCCTAACCCCAGTGAGATCCGGCAGGGTTTCTTGCATAGGGCAGCCGGCTGGGACCCCCTGACAGAGACGTGGGGGGTTGAGAAGCTTCCAGTTGATGATCTGGTGACCATCCACATACGATTTAGGCTCATGTTGGGCGTGGGCTTCAATTTGTCCTAGAATATTTCACCAGTTGTCCATAGCTTAGAACAAACTTGGGGGAGTATGAGCCAAGGCTTATGATGAGATTTATTATACCCTAAACTAGGACCAAGTTCTGCGTTTCTCTTCTCAGCTAGGCAGCGCTCTAAACCTATCCTCTTTCTCGATCCTGCCTCCTCGATGCCTCTCTGTAGACCTATCCTTTTCTAATGGGAGAAGTATCCAGAGTTAGGAATAGGTGCTCTATCCAGCTTGAAGTATCCAGGCTGCAGCTTCTGAAACACTTGTTGAGGATCATACTTCTTCGCAATGGTCTTCAGCTTAGCCTTATTGCCTGACCCGTAGCTTGCAATGACATCCTGGTACTGACTTGCGTAGTTCATGTAAACATAGTTGTTGTTGACTCCGCGAGCTTTGGCCTCCTTGGTTACTACCTGGAAGATATCAGAAATCCAGCTGTAGATGGCGTCGTCGTCAGACTTATTATTCCACATAACAGAGAGCTGCAAAATTAATAGAGGTCCACCCTCAGGATCGATACCAAGGGCGTTGCCTCCATTCTTCTGCATCTGCTTGAGCTGGGGAATAGTGATGCCTTGAACCACAAAAGCAGGTATAATACCAGGAATATTAGCAACCGTAAGAACAGTCTTGTAAAAGTAATCCCTGGTGTATTCCAAGATGCCGTGATCGAGCTTAGTGGTAATACCGTAGTAGACCTCGCGAAGTCCCAGAGGGCTGTCACTCATGATCTCCTTCCCCCACGCAGCGAGAACTCTGTTCTGCGTGGTATCAGAGAGGGCCTCGATCTTGTTGAAGTCCTTCCATATAGTAGCATTTCCGGCGTCAGGCTCGGCGTAGTACATAGTGGGCATAGATAGTTTGTTGCCTTCATAATAGATCCAAGGGACGTATATCCCAGCCTTTGGGTCATTCTCGGAGTTCTTTAGGACATTGAACAGTGCGTTTGTGATTTCGGGGAACCTGTCTTCTGTATAGACGCGAGATCCTCCCCACATCTCGCTCCTGGGAAGGGGTATGGTCTTGAGGTTGAACTTGACAACAAGACCGAAGTTGTTACCGCCTCCACGAAGAGCCCAGTAGAGGTCAGCGTATGATTTGGCGCTGGCTTTGACTATGATGCCATTGGAGAGTACCACCTTGTAGATTGGTTAGCTTGGAGGACTCGTGGCAACTGGCTGGGCTGGGATGGTTACCTCGTAGCTCTCAACATTATCGCAAGCCCAACCATAAATATTTGAGAAGAATGAGATACCACCTTCGTCAAGTTAGTCACGAATTATGTCGGAGAGTTAGTTGTATTTACCTCCCGTGGTCAATCCTCCAACGCCGATGTTATAGAGTCGGCCTCCAATGACACTGACATCAGACTTCGCCAACTGCTCGTACACGGGCCCCCAGGTGTTTCCGGGCTCTATAGAAGCAATCTTCTTATCTTTAGACAGAGAGACACCTTTCAAGTTAGCAAACGAAATGGTGATGCCACCCTCAACGGATGAAGCTCCAGCGAAGGCTGCGTGGCCGCCACTCTTTGCAGCGAAAGGACATTGTGCCAATCGAGCCAACAGTACAGTTACAGAAACTTGATTCGGCCGCTGAGGAATGAAGATACAGTAAGGATCGACCTCTGCCTGGTTTGAGGACCAGTACGAGCCCGTGAAGTCCCTGAAGGCCTTTTCTTCTCTCGTCTCAACGGCGGCATCACCGTAGAGTATCTTCAGAGAGGCGCACTATTTTGCTTCAGCCACATGAAGGTTATGAGAGTCCGGTTTACATACAGCAGCGGCGCAGCCAGTGCCAGATCGTTTTGCATCGTCCGCGGATACAGGAAGCTCTGATAAGTCAACACCTTGGTCAAGGAGGGCTTGAGTGATGTTGAAACCCTTGGTCTCAAGAAGAGAATCGGTGGCCCTTGATTTAACAACTACGAAAGCTGCAATAACCAGTGAAGTACACCGCATGATGACTCAAATTGGCGAGCGATGGCAAATTGGGAGGTGATGAAGGAGACAATTGAGGAAAGATTTATTGGTTTTGTATCACATTGAGGCATTTCCAGGGCAGTACCTGGGTTGGCGAAGGGTTGTGGACTATTCATGTGAAGAAATTGATTCGTGGACGGGGACGCATGAGTGTGCATAACCCCCACTCTCTGGTGAGAAAGCAATAAAAATTATCTTTATTTTACAACGAAGTGTGTTGGTCGCTTGCATCTTGTGAAACGGAATGGCTTGGATGCAGCCAAGTGGCGTAGATGCTGTTGGTCCTGGGATTGTCAAGGATATCATGCAAGAAACAGCCCTGAACTCTTGCAGAGCCTTGGCAAGAGCGATAAGTAGAGTACTTTTATTACTTCACATGTCATAAATATCAATTACGAAGGTAGGATGGATAGGAACCAAGTCACATTTCTACCAAGTTCATCAAGCGTCTCGACTATCGAAGACTCAGCGGGATGTTACTTGACTACCTGGTCCTGCATGCATGCCCACACGGACGGGGAAGCTTCCGACAAACCAGATCCTGACTCTCATCCTTGGATGCTCCGCTACCCGGTCTATCGAACTTTAATTCTCAGGGAGCTCCATCCATCTGTCCAGCTCGTCAGTAACTCTTCATTCCAGTCCTTGATGCCAATAAGAAAATAATCCGGGCATGTAATTGGTAGGAAAATTGATCCTCTAAGCAGGGTGCCATGATGGCTTGCTCGGCTGAAAGGAAGATGGTGCAGTGTGCCAATGTGGCTGTTGGTTGCTGCACTGGAAGAAGCTCAGCTGTCCTCTTCCCTCTGTGATCAGGCAGTTCAATATTTTTGCTCATTCAGCTCCAGTCTGCTTCCAAACATGGCCCTCACTCTTCTCTGGTAAGCGCCGTAGTGAAAACACAAGTTTCCAGATCTTCGATTCGAGATACAGGGATCGCCTTGATTGTTGTTGCTTCAATTGGCCGTCGCCTTTCGACCCTTGCGATCATCCACCATAGAAGTATTCGAGTTGAAGATGCGTGGTTGGCTTCTTGTTACGTATTCTTTCTCGTTGTCACGATCCTTTAACTCTACATTGTTCCCGCATTCTTTCGATTGACGGATCTCGGAGAAAGGATTATTGAGCCTTACGCGACAGCCAACGATGTGCGCTATTCAAACAGAAGAGACTCTTCACCGTGTCGGTATGTCTCTGGTTATGACTTTGGCCAGCAAAGTTCTCGTTGCTCTGGATGTACAAGAAGCTACTAGTCCAGCTGCCTTTTTGTATGAAGCTATGGTATGCTTTGTTAGGATTTTGTGTCTTGGCAAGTGGATTCGTCGGAATGCCAACAATCGCCATTTCTTTGCAGACACTTATCGGCAACATCGTCACTCTCTTCCTTGCCTGCTCTAGTATGGAGGTCTGGTTCGCAGTTGGCAAGTGTACGACACCTCGCGATGTGAGAGCAGCCGCGATTAGCATGTAGTTTGGGTACGCGACTGATGTTCTCACAGACCTGTTGAGTAAGTGCGCATCGATGGCCTGTCATTCAATGCTAACTAGGTCTCAGTCATGCTGCTTCCTCTACGATTGATCGCCACACTTCAGATGCCATTGTCGGAAGTGCAGTATCGCAGCACTCTTCGGCCTTGGTTGGATTTCCATCACCGCATCGACAGTCCGTGTTACGCACATCGAACAACCTGGAGGGCAGTGCACCGTGCCTTGGCTTGCTCTCTGGGGGACAATTGAGGCAGCCATCGGTAACCCAACATCGGTTTGCCCCTAAAAGGCGGCATCCGGGCGACATCAGCGGCACGCGTACCTATTCATCAACTTAAAGAGACTAGACAAGGAATAAAGCACCGAATAGTAGCTCTGTGGGGCAAACAAGTACAATGAAACCTGCATAGATGCGGCCCGCAAGAGTCAGCGCGTCTTCGGAATGCTCAGTAATCAGGTCCCAGCCACTCCAAAATTAGAGCAAGGAAAGATGCCCAGTGCCTCAACCACATTTAACAACAGTGATATTGCCACGGAAACTCTATGTGGCCAGGGGATTGGGAAAATTGAAGTATGGCGCTAGATGGAGGGTAAAAGCTTTCCCAGCGATGGGACGAAGTGAGAGGGAGGCTGAGTTTCTGACATCGCAGGGATTCTTTGTCAAAACTACTCGAAGTCCGGCACCGTGCTTTTGGTGAGAACTAAGCGGGCTCTAACTTGGTTCATGAGATCATGACGATTAAAACTGTATAAAATATCCATTCCGTGCTGTTGCAAGTTAACATCACTGACATCTTCGTTTGCAAACCAGTCCTCCTCTTTGTTACCGCCACTCGCTTCTGGACACAATCAACAAACACTGCACACAAACAACCTCCAGAACTTCACAAGATGATTATTGGCCGCGTTATTGGCATACTTCTACCATTCGCACTCGCAATCGCGGCTGCCGTCTTCACCCTCGTCCCCGCACTCGCAGGCATCACTGACAAATCTCTGTACCTCATCCAGCTCGACTTCGAGAGTCTGAGCATCAGTCCTGCGAGCGAACTTGTCAACAAGATCTTGCCACGTGCCGAGACGGTCGAAAGGAATATCACTGCCGAACTCCTTGGGCTTGACAAGATCTACGATATTACGCTCTGGGGATACTGTCATACTGATAAAGATGATAAGCGAGAGTGTTCAAGTCCCAGGTTTGATTGGGTCAGAAAGACTATATCGACAAACCAAATCAAGAGTGTTGATAAGGATGTAGAGGTCAAACTTCCGAAAGAGATCAAGGCTGCTGCCCAAACCTTTAGGTCAATGATGAAAGGAGCTGAAGTTGCCTTCATTGTGGCTTTGATAGAGCTCGCCATCGAGATTGCTCTTGGTATCTTTGCTGTTTGCTCTCGCGAATTGACCTGCTGGACATGGATGGCAAGTGGCCTCGCTTCCACGTTTGTCCTCGCGTCAGCCATCCTCTCAACCATCATGGCCTCCGTCTCGATTGGCGCCGTGGAAACCACTGCGAAGATCTATGGAGTCAAGGGACACGTCAACGTCGTTTTCCTCGCCATCATTTGGATTGGTGCTGCACTTGCTCTCGCTGCGAATCTCCTTTGGATAATACCAACTCTCTGCTGCAGCACCACCACCAGCAATCGAAAGGACCCCGAAGGCAAGGGATTACTTGAGCGTAATCATCACTCTGGAGCTTATGCCTCTATTGATGATGATCACGAGATACAGCCTACATATCACAATCGTGGTCTGGCGCCATCTCCTCCCACGGATCGTGCCTACGAACCATACAGCCACCATGCTTAAGACCATGAGCCAGTTGGGGAGTTATGAATGTTGAGCTAGATCGTTGGTACGATTGTAACTGGTAAGGGTGTTTCTGTGATAGGATCCGGCAACAGATTGAGGAGATAGCTGTGCAGTTAGGGGTTTCATTCTAGATCTGTATACCGAAGCAATTGCCAGACTTTGGAGAGGCATCATACGGCAAGACTCACGGCTAAACACGTGTTCCTCTCCGTACGTAGCAAACATGAATGGGGCTTCGTTTCGAGATTTATAGTGAGATAGATTTCAAGCCCATCCGCACTCAACAACTGAATACATCATTTGGGTTAAGATGTTACTAAAAATATTGACAAACCCTAGTCTGCCATCCTTTCAAGACGTGTCATCGACTCCAATGACCTCAATGCAAACATTCGAGCTTGTTGCACTTGCAAAGACACCATGGGCATGCTTATCGCCCCTGGTGCAAGTGTTCATGGCGTGATAGCTTGCCTCAGCGCTGTTTAATTTGAGTCGCCAACGAAGGCCCATTGGAATATCGCAGGCCGAAAGACTGATAGTGGAACCAACCGACTACACTATAGTGCAATGGCCAGGGGTAGTCGGACTTCATCAGTAAGCAGAGTGGCGACATGCTGCTGGAGTCGGAGACATGATGCAGCCCTACAGACCAGAAGTTTGCCATCGGAAATGACTCAGAGCGCCTAGAGAAAATTTGTCTCAAGGGTGAACTGAGGATTACTGATGTGCTGGTGGCCACGCGACTGGCCATGAAAGGTGGATGGAGAAATGAGCTCTACTGATACGCTGCCTTCTATAAGTCTCTACCGATTATACACATTCATTTTAGCGACCAACTAATTAAATTATACGTGTGAACCTCGTAACTGGGAACGCGTTGCGGATGCCTTCACATATTCGTATTTGCAAGAGTCTGTCGCTGGGGTCACCTTCATGATGGACTTGGCCTAGATGCAATGGAACATCAACGAGGCCTTACGTAGCAAAACGTCTATGACTGACAATCAGACCCTTTATTTGGAGTATTTATATCTTTGGAATTGCAAAAGCTTCTTTCACTCTCATTCTCTTCAGCCTGGTCGTTATTGTACTCTACCCCAGCGCCATGAAGATGACCTCCTTGTTTGCCACACTGTCCGTCAGGTAATTTCTAACGTTAGGTGACTGACTTCTTGTTTATGAAATGATCTTGGGGCAGTGCAGACATCAATGAGAAATTGATGAGATATAAGTAAAAAAGCATCTTAGAGGGGGGCTAAGTTGTCTTCTTTCTTTGCTCATTCTCTCGAGAACAGTGAAAGGAATGCGTATATATAAGCGGCAGACCATCTTTCATTGTCTCTTCATCAACCACAAACATTATTCAGTCTTCACATCCCTACCAGAACAAACACTCACCAACTGCTATCATTATGCCTTCTCTCCGTAACACTCTCTTCGGCCTTTTGGCTGCCTCACTTTCATCCACGGTCACAGCCGAGCACCTTCGCGTTGTCTGGTCCCAAGGCGACTTCTCAACCATCTCCGGGCCCAGCGGCGGGAGTCAAAGCGGTCACAGCTCCGGTTTCACAATCCTCAAAGACGACGGCACTGCCATCTACAGCAAGGCATATCCCGCCGACCACTCTCCCTGCTATAACACCGGCAATGGACGCGAGTTCACCTTCGGCGGAGATTGCTGGACCAAAGAGCGCAAGTTCCGCTGCAAGTCCTCGTTTGCTGGTGACCCCGAGTCATGCGAGGTCAAGGACCAGGATGGAAACAGTCTTGGTACTGGAGAGGGCAAGACTGACACAACCTTCATTGGTATCGCCATCGCGCAAGACTCTGCGTGTGTTGTTGATTTCAATACTGATGACGACGAGGATTGCCCTAAGGATGAGGACAACAACTTGGGCGTTAGATCTGGTTAGCTGTCATCAGCCCACGAGGGGGACAAACAGGCAGCAGCGTGGATATTCAAGTGCAATGCTGTTTTCTATAAATATGTGTTCCTTGCCTTCTTGTCAGAGCTCAGAGTTTGTTCCCACTCAATCTGTGAGACCAAGTACGGTCAAATGATTTGAGCCTCTTATCTCTCATAGGATCTATCCTAACATACTTTGTATTTTTAGTTACTGTGTCAGAGATACCTCGATATGTTTCTGTATTGGTGGCGAATTCTGGGTACCTCATAAGGTGATAGTGACCAATGAAAACGATCATGTTACTCACGCGAAGACGTCGAAGGGGCAGATATGGTTCTTTTATAGGACCTATATATATATGAGTCACACTCTTGGGAGGCCGCATGTGAGCTTGGCTGCGCTGCACAGCAAATCATAAACTTGGAAATATAGCAAAATAATATTAAGGTTATCCGTTTAGCCAACGGCTTCCTGAACAGACAACTCTTATATGAATCAGAGTTGGGGGGCGACATGTTAAAAAAAAGCTGGATCTCTGCCCGAGGCCCTATTAGAGGTTCTGATACAGTTGTGAGAAATTGCAAGAAACAACTGCTGATAACGCAAAAGCATAAGTACTGATAGCCTCTGAATGCATTATAGAGCCTTTGAGGATGTTGGCTGGGATTAACCTTGCTCTTAGAATGAATAGATTACTGTCCACTAGAAATGTATGTAGAAAAAGTAAGTTTTCCCTATAGACTAAATCAGTTTTGGCTCACATTCAAACAGGCCACTTTTGCTAACGGCTCCATACAAAGGACTTTTGATTTAATGAACAATAATTAGTCAATGCTGAAGATGATGAGTCGAAATTGTTCATATTCTTGGCTACCCTTGAGATACTTTATAAGGAGATATAAATAAAGTTAAAAAAAAAAACTTAACAATCTTGCCTGTTAAGAGTTTATCGTAAAGTCTTTTAAGATGGGAGTGTACTATAAAGATCCGATACATCCGGCTCTTTTCTCCTATTCCCTTTCTTTCTTATCATTATTGCAACCACAAGACAGCCATGAAACTAGCTCAACACACCAAGAAAGATCTTCGCCTAGACAAATCTCCTTGAATACCATTATCCACTGAAAAGTTGGTCAACCCTACCCCTCACTATCATACTTTTGACACACCAGAGCCCCTCTAATTTTCAATACTCCTATAGAATACTGACCTTTTACAGCTAAAACGCAGTTGTGACTCAAGTCTACACACTAATATGTCGGTAAAGGATCGCGTTTCTCCAGACGGGAGGCCGCCCCCGCCGTACGACGGGGACTCGGCAGATGAGGCAAGTGTCTGCAGTGTAGATTCCGGGATTTCGATGTCGTATGAATTGGGCCCAAATGACCAACCCGAGTCGAGCTACCCAGATGAGCTCACCTGGAATCAAGGCCGTCCTGTCTCCGTGAATGGCCCGTTCGGAGCTGTCCCGTATGGCCAGGAAATCAACACCCAATTGTTTCCCCAGCACGTCCCAATTTCCTACCCACCACCGGCCTATTACCAGATACGCCCCTCACAGCTCGCTCCAGAACCAGATGAATCTGAGAATGAGCTAGATCAGCCGCCTAATGACGACCCACAAGTCAAAGCAGAAGACCAAAACTACATCAGCGTTGCTAATGTTATTCTCAAAGAGAACCGAGAATTACGCTGGGCAGATATTCAACTCCAGAGCGAGATCAGAACAGGCCTCAAAAGCCAGCGTGTCATGCTCTCCCAGTCCTCGAGTGCTGTCCAGAAGCAACTGAGACAAGCTCAGAAGTATTGCGAAGCAATCGATAAGAAGCTCAAGATTGTGGAAAGCCGTAATCATGACCGCCACATCAGTGAGCAGGGCAGGATCGATGAACTCCGCAGTCTCGTGACGACAGTCATGAAGGACCAAATGATGATCAGAAGTTGCTTGGAACGCAAGGGCATGGTTTAAATCACCTGACGTCTGAAGACATGCCACAGACAGTAAGACACACCGGACATGTCTCTGGTCGAATAATGGCTTCATATTTGGAGACGAGAGAATTTACAAGGGGTTGATTGTACAGTTGGCGCTGGAATTAAGCGGGAGTTTCTACCATGTACTTATACTAATATCCTTGCCGAGTCTCTTTTTGAATACAACCTTATTCCGCTCAAGGGAAGCTCCTATAAACTCTCAAATATAAAGAATAGCCAACGTGTGATTATGTTAAGATTTTGTCTGCCTGGAATCAACATTAGTGTTGGAAGTCTAATCTGAAGAGAGTGTTCAAGGGTAGCTTAGCGAAAGTGTGAGCCCTTAGCATGATTCGTTGGAAATCACCACGACAAAAATGCGTAAATGTTAGCACAGCTGTTCAAGAAGCTTCATTAAAGAAGACAAAGCCCATTTGATTCCTGCTTCAACATGAGAGATCGCCAATCTGCATTACCTAATCAACAAGGATATTGCTTACGCCCCTCCTAATTTAGTTTAGGCAGATGCACAGTAAAGATGAAACCTGCTTGATGTTGTAATTTCCCAATAAACAAATCGAGGTCATCATCGTCGCCATGTCTGGGCACCAGAAATACACGGGCGGAGGCTCATCGCCAGTTGAAGTAGCTTCGGCGTCGGATAGTAATCCCGTTCAGATCATCTTGACACCGCCTACGCCAATCGTCTCCACTGGAAGTTTTGACCGACCAGGGGAAGACACGTTCAAAGAGGTTCTTCCTGCGGTGTCTGAGGAGAAAGAAGTTGTTCAGAAGACAGATGGATCTGAGGAGAAAGAAGTTTATGTTGTAAATCAGGGGCATGATGAGAAGCAAATCTACGACCCAAGCGAAAGTCTCGCCCAAGTGCAGCATGTCGACGCACCAGAAAAAGAAGTTATTCCTCAAATAAATCACGAGGATGACAAAGGTTTCTGGCATCCAGATGGCTCAGCCCAGTCTCTATCAACCCAGGACCAAGAGAATGAAGCGTCCATGGCGGCTCAGAAATACAACAGCAACACGAATGAGCGAAGAGAGAGTATCTCAACCACATCCACCGAAACAACAGAGAAGAAAGACAGCGCTGCTAGATGTTACTACCAACGCCACGTCAACAAATTGAATCAAGCAGTCGAAAAGAAGAAGAAGGCCTGGGCAACTTTCACCAACAATTCAACTACGGCTATGACAGAGAAGGCCAATCAAATCGACAAGGGATTCAAGGATCGTTGCACGGCATTCGAGAACGGCACTACAACTAAATTGAACCAGCTTGATAGAAGTATCAGCGACAGTGTTGATCGAGCTGGAAAGAATGTCAACACCAAGGTTGCGAACTGGAAGACGGGTATAGGAAATATTAAGAGTCAGAGTATGAGTAGTGTCAAGACCTTGGGATCTCGATGTCAGATTGGTACCAAGGAGGGGAAGAAACAGGAGGAGGCACAGTGATAAAGATGATTCGAATCGTTTGGGAGTTCAGTGTCGATTCAGTTTTGTTCCAGCCTTTGTTTCTCCTTCAGTCTGCTCATACACGATACCGCATTCATTGGTCTTAGCATTGTAACATATCCATTCATTATCGCATCCTAATACCACTCAAGTCCGTCATTTGTTCCATCCAATTTCCCGTCCTTATCAAGCTTGATTACCGCCTCTTTGGCCCTCCTTGCCATGAGCTTAGGGTACTCAGAAATAGAAGCGACCCTGCCTGGATGACCGCCAGAGTTGTATTTGAACCAGGTTCAGGCCAAGCTTCAGACCCCGACCTAAATGCTGACGCGACGTGACCATGAGGGGTAAGACCTAACGAAGCTGCAAGCATAGAATATTATGTTTACTATTCCGCTATTTTGCTCATTGAAGCTATTCACGAATACTCATATGTCTGCACTGTGAATACCTCGGGAGTTGTCACAGATGGGGTTGTAGAGCCTGTAGGTTCTCGGAACGTTGAGATGCCGAAGCACTACGAAATATGCGGAAAAGTGGCATCCACTATAATTTACCCGCCCAAAGCGCTGGGTAACGAGGTACTGCAGATCAGCGATAACCAAAACCACAAATACGGGCCTCAATAAAAAATTCTGCTGGTCTTAAATGACGTTATTGGCAATCGACCCATCGATGGACTGCAAGGGTGAAAAAAAAAAAAAAGATCAGCTGGAATACGGATGGACAGACAGCAAGAGATAAACGTGCGTGCGGTGAAGCTGGGTGATCACTCACTCTCCTTGCTGCATGTCAGACGCAAGGGCCGTGTGATATTAAGCCACGCGATAATCACGCCTGTCAAGAGGAGAAAAAAAAAACCTTCATCGGAGGGTTTATTCCCTAGCGACAATGGAACGCTTTGACTCTCGTATCTTGTTATGGTTAATGACAACGGTAATGGCGGTCGTTAGAATGCCCATTGATTGACGTTGACGCTCAACGGCCACTGGTGATTACTCTACTGCCAAATTGGTAATCTGTTCGTCTGGCGCTTTACCTTGTAGGAAATGACATATCGTGTCTCACTCCCAAATCGACGTGTTCTTCCGATTGGGGCTATACCCTGCAGCCCTGCAGCGAGCCAAGTTGCTGAGAAGTGATATGTTCCGCTAAGTTATCTAAACTGCGGCACAGTGAATCTACCAGCCGCTTGGACGAGTACCCGGCTCAAGATCACCAGTTAACCTCATCGATACGATTATGCATCGTGATCCTTTCCATGTCAACGGCGCTGCCCAATGTAACCATGTCGGTAGAGACTAGAGTTCATGTCACACACTAGCCCAACCCGCTAAATTAGCTCTCCTTAGCTTCCGTCCCCCAAAGCACACTCAGATCACGATCTGGAGGAGCTTCCCCTTTCATCACGATCTGGACCTGAGCGTTGGGACCCAAACCGCCATTGGACAGTAAAGATTCATCTACTAGTTCCTCACAAGCTAAGATTGGCGTATTTCGAACATGACAGCTCATATTGTACTCCGTACGGGCAGGGGAGTTGGGTAGGGATGCGATACGAAACGGAACGAAACGAAACGAAACGAAACAAAAAGCAATCGACACCCTTTGTCCGGGCGTATACTAGCCACTCAATGGAATAAGTCGATGTCTCATTCTTGCTTTTCCATCTGAGTCGTGGCTTATTACGTATTCGCGCTACCGGCAGCACTGCATCATAGGTACCTTATCTAGCTTATTTAGGTACTGTACAGTGTTAGGACATGGTCCCTTCGAAGATGCAGACTCAACATCTTAACCCCTCCGCCCATTCCAATGCGAGCGCAAACACCAAGACGACAACTCGCGATGAAGCAAAGGTATTTTATACCCCAATTGAGTAATCGAGGAGGGACACTGACGGTTTAGCCTTGAGACGCAGGATTTAGGCGACGGAATGGCAAACTTCGACCCAGAGCTTTTACAGGCACCGTCATCGAGAGCCTCGAGCCGAGCCATGTCGTACCGAACGCAGGAATCGCAAATATGGTCACACAAAGACAGAGGTGCATCGTCAATCTCGTCCGTATACGTTCCTACACATCTTCCTGCGCTGCAGGCAAAAGGCGCTGGCCTGGATCGTGATGGGTTGGAGCCATTGACCGAGGAGGAATACGACCCTGCGTCGTTTGACCTCGTCGTCCCGGCGCATGCGATGGGAAAGCAGTATACCCTCGAGACACAATCCGAGCTGCTCTTCTCAGTGAAGCATCTGTCTGTCATCTTTGATGATCCGGTTCTTCTGCAGCGCTTCACGAACTTCCTGTCTGCGTCGCGGCCGAGTTCGGTCCCCCTCTTGACGTACTACCTCGACACGCTCAAAGCGATGAAGGCAATCAATTACGCCAATTCGCTGACGGGATCGCTCAAGACAATTGATGGCCATGATTTCACAGCCGATCCTGTCACAGCGACTGTCAACGAGGCATTAGCGAAGCGGGCTACCGAGGCTTTCCAAGCCATGGTGAACCATGATCTACCTGCGTACATCACCCACACGTACATCCAGACTGTCAGCATCACAATCAAGAGAAGGATAACGGACACATTGGAACCTCAATTACGCGATCTGTCGGAAGGTCTAGCAGAGGTGTTCTGCTTGACAGACCCTTCAAGATCCGACAACCCAATTGTTTTCGCAAGTGAAGGTGAGTTAATCCTCGGCATAACCGTGTCGACAATGCTAACATGATCGCAGAGTTCCACCGAACGACTCAGTATGGCATGGACTATGTCCTCGGGCGCAATTGTCGCTTTCTTCAAGGCCCCAAGACGAACCCCTTCAGCGTCAAGAGAATTCGCGACAAGCTCGCAGCCGGCCAAGACCACTGCGAAACATTCCTCAACTACCGTCGCGATGGATCCCCATTCATGAACTTGCTCATGGTGTCTCCTCTGTACGATTCTCGCGGTGTTGTGCGATACCATCTTGGTGCCCAAGTTGACGTCTCTGGTCTCGTCAAGGAATGCGCTGGCTTGGACTCACTGGAGACACTCATGGCGGATGAGAACCCCGAGAACGAGCGCTACCCTGGCGAGTTGGAGCAAAGAAGGAAGGATGAGCAGAAGGATGAGTTCCAAGAGTTGGCTGAGATGTTTGACCTCGCGGAACTCAAGACTGTTCGCGAAGCAGGTGGTGCGTTCCACCGCACGCACCAGCAAGATGTTCGTCAAACAGATACAGTTCCTGCGAATTGGAACAAGCCGCGCCTGGTCTTCCGCGACGATGCCACCATCAACCGACGCCCTTCAGATCCCGTCCTCCACGACACGGCCATGGCAAGCTTCAGCGGCCGTCTCAGCGGTATCTATAAGCACTACCTCCTCGTCCGACCCTACCCCAGTCTCCGCATCCTCTTCGCCTCGCCGTCCCTTCGCGTGCCCGGCATGCTACAAAGTTCATTCCTCTCCCGCATTGGTGGCTCAGATCGCGTGCGCGAAACTCTCACACAGGCCTTCGCGGGCGGCAACGGTCTCACCGCCAAGATCCGATGGCTCTCCAAGGCAGAAGTACAGACTAAGAATCGTAACTCTCGTGCCATGGATCATTCTGCCAGTGGAGATGGTGGTCAAGCTCCTCCTGCAAGCCCAGGCCGTAATCGCTGGATCCACTGCACGCCTTTGTTAGGTTCAAATGGAGCTGTTGGTGTTTGGATGGTTGTTCTTATTGACGATGAGTCAGATCAAGCTTTTATTCGAGGTTTGAGGAGAGAGGCTCCGCCTGTGCAGCCGCAGCCTGTTCAACAGCAGCCACAGTCGTCGCATGAGCTGTATGGTGACGATGATAATATGAGTTTGAGTAGTTTTGCAGCTGCGCACAGGAATATCTGATGGAGGTAGGTGAAGGACCTGGGCTTGTGAGGGTAGATTTATGAGTACACGAGCATAAGCCTGTCATTTTAGGGCCATTTAGTCATATTAATTATACCTTCTTTTTTCTTTCCTTTGTAAAACCGCCCTCATCCCGGTGGGGTCTTCGTGGAACGTCCCATTAATGCCCATGAAGCTCATGACCCACTGCACACTACCTTCTTCCTATTGCAGTGGTTCTCTATACGAGACTACGTCAGAGACCCTTCCATGACATTCCTAAACAGATTTAGTGAACCCTTTGACAGTTTTGACAGTCTACGCGGCCCGACCCGGGCGGGAGCCTAGTCAACGTTATTTTGGAAGCTGGAATGCTAAGTTGATGTTAGCCTGGTATAAGCAGTGAGGAGTTTTGAAGGTTGTCGGAGACAGGCTTGTCTTGAAATGATTCCAAAGACATCATTCTTACAACTAGATAATGGCTGCATACCGAGACTTTTCCGACATGACCTGACTTCTGAGGAGATTGTTCACTAATCAGTGTCATTGACCCATTTTCATGGCCCTCAGAACCTCCAACTAATACCTCGACAATTACCTTGCATAACCATCGAATCGACTTGAGAATCTCAATCAATCATCATCGCGCCAAGTCAAACACCATCATCCTGACACGTGAGATTGCGACATATACCCCGCGGATGGTGATGGAGCCGTATGCCTAAACTGGAAAGGAGCGCCGATGATATAACGTTAGTGTAACATCCGTATTCAATGAGTATAAAAGGTATTATACAGACGCCACTGATTCCGATTCTAAATATTCCAAAAAAAATACTCCCAACCTCATCAAGCCTTTTATTAATTTACTCAAACATGTCTTCTTCAATCGTCCCAGAGTATGAGGCTGCGAATGAGCAGTATGC
This sequence comes from Fusarium agapanthi, assembly GCA_001654545.1. Classification (NCBI taxonomy): domain Eukaryota; kingdom Fungi; phylum Ascomycota; class Sordariomycetes; order Hypocreales; family Nectriaceae; genus Fusarium; species Fusarium agapanthi. The sequence continues at coordinate 99,384 of LTDI01000156.1, forward strand.
CGCAGCCTTCAATAAGGGAGACCTTGCTCTGCCTCCATCTCGGTATGATATCTGAGTTTCTGGATTTTCTTCCCAAGCTAATAAATCACAGTCACGTCGCTGTCGTTGCCTGCATGGATGCTCGTCTCGACCCTGCTCAGGTTCTCGGCATCGAGCTTGGCTCGGCCCACGTAATCCGCAATGCTGGCGGTCGAGCTGCAGATGCTCTCCGCTCTGTCATCATCTCCCAACAGCTCCTCGGAACCCGAGAGATTGTCATTGTTCATCATGTTTGTCCTCAACATCCGTCTAAAATGTTCGTGACTGACCTGCTATAGACTGACTGCGGCATGCTCACCTTCTCCGATCTGGATCTCAAGACAAAGGTTCGCAAGGATCTTGGTGAAGACGTTGACCACATTGCTTTCCTCCCTTTCGGAGACCTTGAGAAGAGTGTACGGGATGATATCGCTTTCCTGAAGAAGAGCCCTCTGGTTCTGGACGTTCCTATCACCGGCTACATCTACGATGTCAAGTCCGGCAAGATCAAAAAGGTTGAAGCTTAAATTTAGCCCGTGAACTGTGATCGTTGGGAGTTAGGGAGTTAGTGGGGTGATCTGTTTGGAGACGATACCAGGTCGCGGCGGAGTTGTGATGATGTGTTCAAGGTGATATCGGAGAGAGTTCAGATAGTAATCTATTATGACTATCTTCTTATAAGTAGGTTTAATGACCGTGATAGGGCCCGAAGATCGAAATCCAGAAAGGTACAATCAGCCCAGCAGGCTTCTCGTTGAGGTTAAACAAAGGGAAGGAGACAAATGAGAAAGCAGGTGTATGATCCATTATTGATCCATCACTGATCGACGTGAAGATCTTCAATGATCTTGTCCGCAGCCGCAAGAGCGAAACAGGCTGCAGTGAGGGTAGGGTTGCAAGCATTCTGGGTAGGAATGACACCGCATCCTCCAAGAACAAGGTCATTGACACCCCAAGCCTTGCCGTTATTGTTGACAACACTGTCGGCTGGGGTGCTTCCCGCTCGGTATGTGCCGCAGATATGGAGGGCGGAACCTGGAGCGAGATACTTCGGCTCTGCACCAGGAAGGAAACCTCCAAGCTTTCTAGCCACCTCGATCATACTAGAAAAGAGTTAAAGATAAATGCTGAGCTATTTAACAGTGGAGGGGCTTACTCGGTGATCATTCGCTTGCAACGCTCCTCAGCCTCCTCGTCCAAGACAAAGTTGAAGGTTGGCTGTTTCAGAAGGTCAGCCCAGACACGTTACGTGTGAGAGAGGTTTGGATCCACTTACCTGAGGCATACCAAACTGGTCCTTGGTCTTGTTTGAGAATGTGACGCAGTTTTCCTGATCAGGTTTCATGTAGCCAAACCAGCGAAGATCAACCACAAGACGTTGATCAATGTTGGATGGGACTTCTCCATATCCAAAAGCATCACGGTGGATCTGGGTATGCCAAGGATACTTCTCGGACAGCGGGAAATAAACCTGAGGGTCGGGGTCGTTGAACGGGAAGGGGAGAGGATCGTTCTCATGACTTTCTCTGTGCGCTTTGACAATCTCCTCGCCCTCGACGCTGTCGACAAGTTTCCTATCGAGAACCACTTGGCAGAATGCCATTGGCTGCTCAGTCAGGTAGTGGCCCTGATAAACATGTTTATTAGCTCAAATCGCGGCTACATGGCTCTCAAGGGATCTTACCAAAGCTGGAAGCTTCGACTTGAGTCCAGACTTGTGAAGAATACCTGGAGTAAGAAAAGCTCCAGCACAAACGACATACTTCTTGGCATGAATGTAGTACTGCTGGTTCGTTTCAAGATCATTGATCAATGCCCACGCAATTTGGCCGTCAAGATCCAGCTCCAGTTTGTCGCACTGAGTGTTAGGTCTCATATCGAAGAGTCGTTCCTCGCCCTTATAGAAGTACTCAGGCTTGGAAAGCTCACCAAGAATGGTAGCAGTGCAAGACCACTCGACGTAATCCTTATTGTCATGCTTTCGCTTGCAAGCTAGGGGCATGCTCTTCATCTCGCGACCGGGGTAGGCGTCTGTAAGGACACGTTTGACGAGCTTCTGGCGGACGGAATCGTCAAAAGCATCATCGGTCTTCGTGAAGAGCTTCTCAGCCCGGCCGTAGAGAGTGTCCCACTCACCATCGCTAAAGAGGTCAGAGCGTTCAATCCCCTTGTGCTGTCGAGGGGTGCAGCAGGTCCAGTGAGATCCCATACCGCCGACAACACGAGTCGCAGCTGCGGCTGGAAGGTTACCATAGGACTTCTGCGCTGGGTTCTGGCCGTTGAGTACGTAGGCTGAGTCAGTAGGCCTAGGCGGGTTAACACAACCTCGATTGGGAGATGAAATAACCCACCGAGGAGCCCATGAAGCTGGTTCCATGACAGGTCGTGTAGAGTTAGTTGGTACAGACAAAAGGTGCAGTTCTCCCTGAACATGCTATGAGTTGGAGTCTTTCCGGAAAGTTGACTTGACATACCTTCACTGTGCTAAAAGCAGTGTTAACCTTTGCAAGTAGCTTCATGTTAATTTTGAAAGACTTACTTGGTGAACAAGCTGATATCCTTCTGAACTGCAACGCTGTTCTTCTTGTGATCACCGATGCGTCGAGTTTCCCTGATTCACTGTAAGTATCTATGTACATTCTCATCTTGGAGTAACTCACTGCTGGCCGATATCGATCATCGTAACCTTGATGCCCTTCTTCACAAGGGTATGGGCGAAGGTGGCACCGATTGGGCCAGAGCCGACAATGAGAACATCAGTCTCCTCCCAATGAACGGTGTCGCTAGCAGAGCTAGGACTGGGGGTAGGCTTTTGGACCATGATTGAGAAAGAGCGACTGAAAAGAGTGACGACAGGTTATAAAAAGTATTTCGGGAGGTCTAAAGAGCTGATGATGGTCCATAAAGAGACTGGGAGCAGGGTTCTTATAGATTTCAATCATCATCCATCGGACTTCTTCCGTCATGATGTTCTCCAATCACACATAGAATATCAAAACCTACGCCCAGCTGAAAATGTGATTGAGGGGTAAGGGTCGTCACATATCTGAGGCCTCCGCCGTACTGGCACTTTATAGGATCTTACAGTGGAAAGCGAGACTGTTGAGAAACCTATGCCTGTATTCCCTTTGCAAGTGAGTTCAATTCTTGCTGTTGTCCGGGTAACTAGAGGCATTTCTACAACCCTCTCTGGAAAGAAGGGCCTAGGGCAATTCCAAGGCTATCAGGGGCTGGCTGAAAGGTGAAACATTGCGCAAAGAAAGTTGGTGGAGATTACACGCCAAGGCAGAAAATGCCGAACTGTATTTTCCCCAGAATCCTAGAGAAGGTCAGCCTGGAATTGGCATCACCTGTTGACCTAGTATATTATTCACGTATAGAGTATCTCACGCGGTTTATCTTCATGAATTTCAGCTGGTTGGGGCCTAAAGACTTATGGGGGCTTGAACATCTCAAACAGACCTTACCTAACCAAATTGAACCAATACTGTACTTGAAACGTCCGGAATGATATTGTGAGGTCCAAGCGGTGGGCAAAGGGTGAGACAAAAGTCAGGAAATCTACTCTTGCAAAGGAAACCCTGGAATAGGAACTTTTTGATAGTGGGAAATATTCGTTACACCAAATTACCCTAGATCTCATAAGACCTAAACCGGACCCTTGTGCCGTGACCCAAATATCCTTCAAAAGAGTGACCATAATTACCTCAATGGCATATAGTGATAGAGACTATTGTTTGGCTTGTTCCCGATTCTGGTAGATAGGATTGGTGGTGAATCCCAAGTTCAAACTCTGCCAATTCCACAGCATGGCGAGATCACCCAGCTCAGCCTCAGAGATTGTCTGCCATCCCATCTCGAACTGGGGTTGCCCAGCAGTGAAGCTCTGCATGTTACTGGTGATGTCGTCAGGCCAGACCTGCCCATTTGGTGCAGTGGGATTCATCTGCTGAGCGTAGGTGTAGTTCTGAAACTGATGGTCCTGAATATCCTGAGGAAACGGCATTGAAGGCTGCTGACCAGCCTGCATTCTGCCAGGAACCACTGGAGGTGGATTGTTGTATGGTTGGTATTGGGCAGCGGGCAGAGCATGCTGCACAGGTTGAGCCAATACCTGCAACGGCGCTGGTGCGATTTGGGCTACCTGAGAGCTTGGTAGTCTGGTCGCTGCAGGAACAGGAAGAGCACCGTTGCTTCCAGGTGGTTGATCGAATCGACGCTTCTTGTGAGCATCGCCAGCCTGCATCCCGGCGGTCGACGGCAGTTTCTTAATCAGCCGTCGTAACACGTCGTAGGGAGCTTTGGCTGTGTTAGTAGCAGTGCGCAGCTTCTTCAGAGTCGCGAAGGCTCTGGCGATTGAGCCGATGACTTCTTCGCGACGTGGCACGATGCCGTCTTCAGCATGAATGATGACCGAGCAGAGGAGCGCCGCTGTGTCGAAGATACAGAATGGAACGAAGTGGAAGGTCGTGTCTCTGGTCCAGACGTACTCGAAGAAACGGTGCACAGCCTCGATGAGGCGAAGGGCGTAGTCAATGCCTATCTCTCGGAACTCGAGGTCGATAGGAGGTGCCGTTGACCTCTTCATCGACTTGGCCATGTAGCCTCTGAAAGGCCCAAGAGCAATAGAGAGGGTGCACGTATGCATGTAGTGACGGTGCAGGGCAATCCACGGCAGATCCTCGTTAACAGGGGTATTGGGGTGATCCAGAGCATACTCAGGCGGGAAGGTCTTCATGAAGCCTTCTAAAATGGCCTGATAGTCTCGAATCTCATCAGACTCAGTAAGAATCTTCGGTGGACCGAAGCGTTTGAATATGAGGCTGACAAGTTCTGACTGAAGCTTGAGATGCAACATGGGAGAAGCCGGGTAGTCTTCGAGGGTTAGACTCGGAAGACCGACGTCACATTCCGCACGGTCGATGAGCATTGGACGAGCCAACAGTGATGAAACAAGCCTGTAATCAATTAGTATGCACGGGGTTCAGTATGCAGGCAGTACCTACCAGTCCCAGGAGTCAACGATACACCATAGTCGTCGCTTCATCTCCAGCTCAAATCCTGGCAGTTGGTCTTGGGGCTTTTTATGAAGATCTGGGCAGTAGTTAGCACTACGCTACTCAGTCACTGACCTCGACGTACCGATCATCTGGGCTTCTCGTACAACAGCACCCAACACCTGCCAGCACTCTGCAAACCGCGCCTCAGCCTTGAACCAGTAGCACGAATGCAAGAGGTACTGGACTGTGTAAACGTGCCCGTGGCCAACAGGGATGGCGCTGTGAAGCTCCCGAGCAGCATCGTGATACTTCTGCGTCAGTTCCTTGACAGATTCACCAACATCACTTTCGATCTTGGCTCGGAGTTGGCCATCGACATGCTGCACGGAACAAGCGCAGACCATGAGTAGCAAGCATGTCCACTGGACGCCACAAGCTCGACCTTTGGTGTAGTCATCCCACCAGCGGGCATACTCTTTGCTGAAGTAGGGTGGGTAGACGATGTAGTAGTAAAAGTTGACCACGTCAAGAAAGCTCTGGACTAAGCAATCTGCTAACTGTAAGATGATGATCACGCGACAGTATTGGTGGTCTTACCAACGACGGGTCTTGGAGGTAACACATCCAAAGCACGCTTCAATTGGGCGCTGTTCTTTGGGTCAAGTCTGTACTGCTCAGAAGGTTTTGTACTTCCTGACTGTGTGATGTGAGAAAACGCGCGATAGAGAAGAGGGGAAGACCTACGTCCTGATCAAGCTTTGTCAACAAATGAAGACGACTGTATCCAATCGCTTCCAGAACATCGCCAACATCCGAATCGCTCTCTTCATCATGTCCCGCCTGATCTCTCTTTCTCTTCACCTCAACAGAAGCGGACCAAGCATCGTCGCCGGAGCCAGCCTTAAAATCATCCCTGAAACGGCATTGGTCGGCGACTTTTCGCTTCTGACAGTTGTTACAGGGCCATTGACGGTTGCATTTCTGCTTCCGTCGATGACACTCTGTACAGGCGGAGCGTAGGAGGGCTGCTGGTTGAGCGAGAGCCTCTAGAGAGGACTTCCGAGAATCATCGGGCATGGTGATGTAGGGGTGAGTTGGACGTGCAGAACAAAGGGCGGGGCATCAGATCTTGGGTTTATCTAGATTTACGTGTTTGGTGATCTCAGATCGACGGCTAGTCTCGATATAGTAGTGATCCGCACGGTGTAGGGATCGAAAAGGAGGCTTCGGAGACGGAATAACGAAAACAGGTGCAATAATGTTTTTCCTCTAGGTGAGGCTTGCTATGTCTCAGTTGTTTGGTTGTTCGTCAACGAGAATTCAAGGCAAGACCCCTGCTTTTTTTATGCAGGGGCTGAGGGAGAGAAGCAACTAGAAAAGAGGGGGCAATACGGAGTAGGCCTCGGGCTGTGAGTAACGCACAAAACAGGACTGCCCGTCACACAAGTCAATCCACAAAATGATATCGTAGAATCGGATTTTCATTCTCGTTCAGTCCATTCTCGTGCCCTGGAATCCTCTCCGAAGTACTCTATTGGCGTTTGATCCGAATCCCGCGATTATTGTCACATAAATTAAGAACAACTTCTTCCCATAGAGCCAACCCCTATCTATTCAGTCTATTCTCAATAACCAGAAGCCAGAATCTTCTCTTTTATTCAAATAAGGCGGAGGTGCGGGATAACTGTTAAAGAAGGGGGCATCCCTTTATATACCTCTTGGTCTCTTCCTTTTGTAATCCCTTTAGGGCTTGCAGCAAGATTTATTGGTTATTATGAAAGCTTATAGGTAAAAGCTTATATCGGGAAAGAAGATATCGTGTTGTCATTCATTCTCCGTGTTCGCAGCCTAAAGTTTAACCCTATAGGCGGCAGTAATCCCTATAGTTGAAATACGCAAGTAGGTGATAAGAAGTCCCTTCGCTTTGTTAAAATACATTGTCAATTTGGACGGAGGATGAAAACATCATCGCTCAATGATCTGATCTAAACTGGAAACATTTCCATCGACATCTCGTACATCACAGCTTCGGCTCAGGTTCTCTGGCAAGTGTAAGCAAAACTACCCTTGCCCCCAACGTCAAATCGTAATTACTCACTTGTACTCATTTTTCATCTCCCTAAGTTTCTCCATAACACTGACTAGGTCTGTCTCTCCCGTCGCCCTTTGGATGTCGGGATCCTATTTGGTCAGCGCTGAAATCTCAGCTGTTGATCAGAGAGCTTACATCCAGTCTCATGAATACATTATGTTGCTACACAACAAACATCAGTCAAGTGATTTCAATCAACCCCATAGGATGTTCGCACAACCTTTTCATGTCCTATCGTGTACTTGCCCACCGTGACAGGGTTTGCCTCAGAGAAGCCCAGAAGCTGCTGCACTGGTTCGCTTTGTGATACAGATATTGCGAACTTGGCATTGCTTCGAGTATACTCATGGCCGGGCTATATATAGTTAGTCTAACTCCTAAGCTAGGTTGACACTGAATCGGGTAACTTACAAAGACGACCGTATCGTCTGGAAGCGATGCAAGATGCTTGTTCAGCGCCACATGCATCTCCTCTGCAGTCCCCTCAAAGAACCTCCCGCATCCTGTCATATCTCCGTGAGAAATTTGTATTTTTGCCAGACTCTGGGCAACTAACCGCCAGTGAACAAGGTGTCGCCTGTAAAGACTGCCTTTTGATTCCCATCTTGGAAGAAGAAGCAGATGCTATCCTGCGTATGACACGGCGTATGTATACTGGTTATCGTGATGTTCCCAAGCTTGAAAATCTCACCATGACTTGGAGTTTTCGTGACTCCTTCGCAGTCCCTGCCTCCGAGAATGTCAAGTTTTGGATTGTTTAGTGCCGCTAGCTAAGTCTTCTTGTTAGTCTGCACAGTCGAAAGAGAGACAATGCGATACGTACAATCTCTTCGTTACCACCAGCGTGATCCCAATGGCTAGACGATGTTAAGAGAGAAGCACTGCTAAGAAACGTTGGCTGGATGACTGACTGGTGAGTGTTTACTACAGCGACAAGATTGAGTTTGTTTGACTGAATAGCTGCAATGAGAACCGGAACGACCCTGAAGGCCTTGTCAGTCGGGTTTCAAGTAATTCCAGATCAAGCGCTTACTCTTCAGTATTTGCAGGGTCTATAATCAGAGCGTCGCGACTCTCATCATCGACAACCAGATAAGCCCAGTTGTCATTGCTTCCCCACCCTGCTAGGAATCAGCGACAAGAAGCAGCAGGCAATGAATGGTTGGGCGGTCACATACACATAGGGATGGGCTGAATGTACATTGCAGAGATGCTTGGGTTGATAAGATAAGAGATGCAAGGCGATGATGTTATCTACAACCGATAGTTCAGTGGTCTAAGTCATTTATAGTCTCTATCATCTGTGCACCTCCTGTTGAGCTTGTGACGAAATTGCATCGATTCAGCCGAGGCAATTAGAACAAAAGAGGAAATTTTTACAGAGGGGTTTTTGATTGGTGTTCTAGGCTTATCAGCCGCTACTGAACTCTAAGAGTCAGCGTAGCCAACCGCTAACCCTCAGAGGACGACCTCTGTAACACTTATCTTCATCCGGTATCCGGCGCATAACAGGCACTGTTGAATACCTAATCAGTCACAGGGTCGAGTCTTGTATTTTGCGGGGTAACACCGCTGAATCTCAACTTCTACCGATCCATATCTTGAACTTGAACGGACAGAACCCAACAACAGCCACACTGTGACACTATTTATTATCATATTCATCATTGCTACAACTCATCGAGATAAAGAATCGAGCAAGTTTTTAATTTTATCATTGCTCTTCCACTAGGAAATGCCTCCTCATCAGCCCAGTCAGGGCCGCGTCGCTCGCTCCAGGGGCGGTTGCGTAACATGCAGATCAAAACATGTAAGCATCGGAACTATCCCCGTACTTTCAATGCGTACTCATCCTTTATAGGCAAAATGCGACGAGGCAAAGCCGACTTGCAAGTCATGCGCTGCACGTGGTCAAAAATGCGGCGGATACCGCTTGGATGTTCGGTGGTCTACCAAGCATGAGAAGTGCACTCGACCGCCTCAATCGCGACATCGTCAGTCGCGAACAGGAGATTCACTATCGGCACGGTCCACGGAAGCTCAATCAGACACAAATTCCCAAGTCTCATATAGATCAGAGAATGCGCTTGTAGCTGACAGAGACTCCATTAGCTCGGCAGCAGCGACTGTTCCCAATGATTTTGACCCAGCTGCAAGCGCGTCAGTCTTTCATCTCAATGGTAATGTGTCGCCCTTGTTTCCGGTGTCTACAGACGCCGAATTCTTCTCCCATCAATTGGAACATGCACACGAGGAAGCAAGTCATACTTTTAGCGGCACCGACAGCGAAAACCACGACGCTTACTCTCTATCGAACATGACGTCCTCCGTATCGCCCGTGCAATGGGGAGACGACTTCCTAGGGTCTGTGCACAGCGACAACGACCTAGTTTCAGCTTTGGAAACCCTCTCTATTCCAGTTGGCAATATGGCCTTTGACTTCAACATGCCCTTACCAACAGTTGACCCTGGCAGACTGACATTCAAAATGACACCAAATGCAATCACCTATACGCCATCTGTCCTCATCGAATACTGGTTTCGCCATGTCTGTTCTCTCTGGTCCAATTACGATTCTGACGTCAACCTCAACCGCACAATTGCTGCCGCTTTATGGTCCAACTGCGAGCTCGTTTATCTCAGCCTCCAGGCCATGTCGGCCGCTCACTTGTCCGCTAAAGTGCCAATGATGCGACAGACCTCTATAACAAACATGAAGGCGGCAGCCGAAATCATGAGAGCTGACTTGCATACCGTCAAGTCGCACCAACTATTCAATACAGTACCTACAAGTCTTTTGTTCTCTCTTATGGGAATCGGCACCAGTATCTGCTGGCTCAATGCCACTCAGCTGGGGCTGCCATTTCTCTGCGAAGCAAAAGCCATCCTCCATGCTGTCAACAAAAATAAGCACGCATTATCCGACGAACAACGTCAATTGCTATCATTCTTTAATAAGAGTTGGCTATACTGCGAAATGCTATTGTCGATGGTGACATCAAGCTGTAAAAGCTTACAGAAGATGGAAGAAATGGGCGATGTCGAGGAAGCGGTTCCTACCACTACCCCTGTGACGGCAGACCCAGTCGAACATGTTCCGCATCCGTGGACGGGAGTATCAAGCGACAGCTATAAGTTGTTCATGAGGGCAATGAAGCTTTGTCACAAGTTTCGACGCAAGATCCGGAAACCACAAGATATGTTCGCGTCGGCTAACATCAGCGCCGCCATGCAGCTCATTGAAGAAGCTGCTGTGGTAGAGAAGCAGACTTGCGATCTTGATGTGGAATGTCGCGAGACTATTGGAGAGACGAATGACAAGAAGACGCCTAATCAGCACCTCTTCAATGTTGCCGAAGCTTACCGTCAATCAACCCTGTTACAATTGTACCAGACCTTTCCAGAACTCATCGTAAGACGACACGAGCTGGATGAGTCACAGGCGAAAGATGCTCAAGCTTTATGGGACAACTGGATCACCCCAATCGCACTGAACTTGGTGGCCATACTCAAACTATTACCTACAGACTCGGGTTGCAAAATGACCCAGCCACTACTCTGCGTCTCAGCTAGCACTGGGCTTAGGCGAAAACACATCGAAGTCAAGGCCACTACTCCTAGAGATGTTCCCTTCAGCCAAGATGCTAGTCTAGAGGACTACGACATGATAAATTACCTTGAATTCGCTGGCCTTCACGATGAACTGCCAGAGGAGTCAGAACCAGAGCCAGATCCGGATGCAAATGCGGAAATCATGGCTGCGAGACAATTTCTTCACGAGCGCCTGGAGACATTGAAGACAGTCCTACCACCAAAGCCAGTGGCAGTGGCGCAAGATCTGACCAAAGCTATCTGGCAAGCCTATGACATGGAACAGTGCGCCAAGTATGCGACGCATTGGATAGATGTGATGGATAGTCGGAATTTGAAGTCGAACTGGGGATAGTGTAGTCCATTACGTGCTTTTTAATGATATGATTGTAGATTATATCCGAAACTAAGTAATCCTGAATAGCGTAAAACATCCTTCCTTCAATACATATTCCCAATACTTTACAGCTTAGGTGGCTTGCAGCACGAAGAGTCACTCATAGCCGCCAGCTTGCTAAGCTTATCAGTGGTATCAAATCCAGCCTTCTTGGCAGCCACTTCACTGGGAGTGACTGAGTAAGAAGGAGGCACGTCCATGACAGGGTTACAGGTGAAGAAGTGGCGGGGTCTGAGCAAGAGTGTAATCGGCTCAGCTGGCATCACTGGGAAATCCTCTGGAGCGGGGAAATGCGTGATACCAAACGTGTGCCAGAGGACGATATCAGTATTAGCCACGCTCTTAGTACCGTCACCAATCCAAGCCCCGAGGCCCCTGGAAGGTTCACCGGAGCTTTGAGCGACGTGGTTGCCAGCGGCCCAGAGTTCATCATCCGCATCTTGAAATGGTCAGCATGAGGCATAGACACGTAAAGGTAAAGAATATCTTACACTTCGTCACATGGACAGCGTGGCGAGCAAAGAAGGCTCTCTTCCATACAAGAGAACCCTCCTTAGGCATCAAGTTCGGCACGTCTCGGCTAACAAGCTTGTATGAGACAGGCCTGCCGCTCTCAGAATTGAGCTTGTTTTCATTGACAATGTCCCAGGAGCGAGATATAGCACCATTATAGTCGGTGATAGCTTGGCCAGTGGTCTCGAGCCGGGTGCGCTTAGCATAGAAGGCGTTGCCGTAGAGGTTTTCTGGGCTGCCAACTGGCGCATTCGAAGGTACGGCATCAACCATGTGGACCGTGTTCTCGTGTCCGTCGATGCTGGGGTTGATACGGAGAAGGAAGAGATGTTGATGGTTATGGGCGTTGACACCTGAGTAGTGTTTAGTCAGAGGATTGTAGCTGTCATTGCAAAACTTACCCTTCTTGACTTGCGTTCCATAGCCTTGCAGATCTTCGCCGGGGTTCATGACATAGGTGTTAAGGATACCGGTGAGCTTGATGTCGGGTTGGATGGTACCGTCTTGATGGAACACCCACTGTATTCTGTTAGTAGTTGTCTCTCATTACCTGGAAGATGCATCATACCTGAATGGCGTACTCATAGTTGGCAGCAGTAAAGACATGCTGCACGATAAGCTTCCGAGCACGTGTGACAATGGTTGAGTTGTCTCGGAAGTCTGTGTGCTTGAAGAGAATGCCATCGTCTTCCTCATGGATGCATATGGCATTCTCAATCTTGCGGATCTGACCGGTCTGGGTTGGGAGCTCGGCATCGAGATAATGAATGGCACCTTTAAAGTTAGCTTGGTGAACTAGCTGGAGTGAGAGGCAGCATACCCTTGCAGTCACAGCCAAGTGAGAGACTGTTTGTCAGATATCCGGCACCATACTCGCCCAGATCGAAGGCATGCTTGCGATGATGAGGAGGCTCGGGGTGACCACTAAGTATTGGTGTCAGTGTGAGACTTGTCAAGAAGGGTGGCCGATGACGTACTAGGGAACAACCATCTCGGAAAGAGACATGCGATAGAAGATTGGCCTAACGTTTCCCTTATCGTTGAAGGTAATGTTGTTGAAAACAATACCCTCACGATAATTGAAGCCGATATGGAACTTCCAGTTCTGCCACTCTAGCTCCCTCCCGTGGACATTGAACGAGACACCCTCTGGCTGGGAGATGTAAATCGGTTTCAAGTCCTTTCTATACCCGCCCTCCTTCTGTATATACAGATGATGATAATCCACTGCCTTGTTTCTCTGAAGAGGTCGTCGAACGCGAGGAATATCGATAGCGATAACCTCCTTCTTCCTTGGATCATAGATCGGATGGAAGTCAAGAGGATATTGGTACTGGCAGTTATCGAAATCTGGGCGGAAGTACATCAAGCCTTGGAATAGGCGTGTGCTGCTGCCGTACCGATGGTCGTGGCTGATTGTCCATGGATCGGCGTAGACTTTGTGCATCTCATCTGCGGCGATTCCGCTGATTCGACATTGCTCGATGACCTGGGGGTCTTTGCGACAGGCTTCTTCGACTTCGAGCATTTCTTCGACGATGAGCTGCAAGGTAGTCATCAATTAGCCAACTTTCCAATGTGATTCTTGGAGACGGGGGGGGTTCTCACAATAGGCTGTTGTCCTTCAGCGCGCTCCCACTTTGTGATCCTTTGACTCTTCAAATCAACAAGACCATCGCAGACATGGCCTTTGCCATCTCTGGGATCAATAATAACAACTTCTGCAACACGTCGAGGTCTGGCGCCGCTGGAGGGATTGGCAAGCCAGGCAACCATCTCAGCCTTGCGCGGTTCCTGGAGGGTTATGACGTGGAAGTGGACTGCATCGCCATGCTCTTTGCGCACAATAGAGGTAGCGAGGCGAATTTCCTCTCCGCTGAGAGGATCGAAGGGATGGGGGATTGAACCTGACATTGTGATGTGTATTGATTCCAGATGTTATGTTCGAACTTGATGCAAGATGCTTCAGTTGCGGGCCCTTGGTTGCATCAAATACTTATTCAACAACAGCACTGATGCGACAGACAAACGTAATCGCAACTTGAGAAGCTCCAATCTTTGCCTATAATAAGTATGAGCCGATATTTCGGATCTGTAGACCCCGAACCCGGACTTCTTTTGGTGAATTAATGTACGGAATCGGGTCCTCGACACGTTCTACCACGATGGGCAAGCCGTCACCAAGTAAAGCTCCCCTCAGATATCTCCACCTCGGTCCCATTCCGTTCAGTATCAGGTGAGGAGCTACCCCCGAAGATGGCTGGAACTTGCATATCTCAACGCTCAACTGTATTACGTAGTAATTCTAATTTGCTCAGTATGCTAGTGGAAATTTGAAGATAGGCCTACCCAAGCTGTTCGATTCCTATGAAGTTCACCTAACTGCTCGCTTCCTTACACTTACCTAACTCGGTAAGTGCTGCCTCGGCAGATGGGAAAGGTCAATTGGTTGCAGTGCCAAATCTTAGCGCAAAACCTAGGCTATAGTTGCCAATCACGGTTAGTATGTGACCAGGCTAGCCAGGATTCAACGACAAGCAGGTAGGCCGAAGCAGCACCTTGTAAGTCAACTCGACACTATCATTGTCTTATCACATATAGAAGCAAGGCCTGGTGTGATAACAGCAAAGTTCACAATACAATGCTTCAGGTTGTGTCAAAGAAATGCATTGTGATATGGAGGCTGGCTATAGAAACTCGAATCCCTAGTCTAGAAATTTGCTTTGCCAGTAATGCCTTCGTTCTGCACCAACTCGATCCAGTAATTATCAGGGTCAAGAAGAAATGCGACATTCTTCATCTTTCCATCTGTGAGCTTCTTCTTCCATACAACGTTCAGTCCTTCTAATCGCGCACATGCTGCATCAATATTATCGACAGTCACACCTTTGAAAGTCAGTTTTTTCTACCATAGAAACAAGACGAATTAACTTACAAACATGGCCAAATCCTTGAGGTTGATCGTTTCCATTATGTACTTGTGATATCTCGTTCTCTCCGGCTTGCCAGATGAGAGCGAGCAATCCTTCACGGCGTGACAAGTCTTCGGTTCCGGTGAAGGGACCGGTTGAGGGATACCCTAAAAGATATGTCTTTGAGTTTCCGTTCTCGCTGTCGAGGGTTTTGATCAGCTTCATTCCGAGATTCTCTGTGTAGTAGCGAACGGATTGAGTGGCATTAGTGACTCGCAGGGCGTATTGATTCTGCATCAGCGTCAGTTCGCAATGATCCATCATATGAGAGGCAGGTCCAGACATACAACCCTAGACTGACCAGCAGAACTTGGAAGAACATTCTTACTCGGTGAATTCTGTTCGATAATATGGAACCAGTAGCCGTCTGGATCCAGAGCAATCACCTGCTCGTTCCCGGAGGAGACATCCTGCTGGAACGTGTAACCAGCTTTGGCCAGCGTCTGGTAAGTAGACTGCATATTCGCCACTGAAATCGAGATATGAGAAAAGCCGAGATAAGGTTTTTCATTTCCATTGCTCACTCGATAATTCTCGTCACTCTCAGTGCCATAGTTGTGAGTGAGCTCGATTAAGCCTTGACGATCGAAGGTGAACTTCCCATGCGATGGCGAACCTGGGATGTCGACACCAAGGAAGTACAGATCGAACTTATTCTCAGGAAATGAAAGCTTTTGGACAACACGAAGGCCAAGAAGCTCGTAAAACTGGACTGTACGAGAGCTGTTCAGTAAATCCACACGAATTCGGTAATAGTGGTTTTACTTACTCGTTCTTCTGGGATCCTTCACACGAATCCTATTAGCTTGAGGATGAGTATGCACAGGTTCAGTGAGCGGCTCAGGGTGAACTCACATTGTATGATTCAGCTTGTAAGTCCTGGTATCTGTCTTTCGTTCCATGGTGCTGGCTCGAACAATAGTTAGCGTGGAAAGCTCACTACCTGACTTGAGCCTCCTATCCAGGTCTTTAATACTAGGGGTACATGATTGCGCGCTCGTAGAATGAATGGACAGAGCCTCAGAGGTATTCAGGCAACACATACTGCTTTCGGTATGGTGTGTCTGGAACACTGTGGGACCAACATCAAGGCTCCCCCTTCCTGATCAAGTGTTCAACTTAGTTATCTGTCGGATCCAAAGAAAGCTTTGGAACGAATCCAGTCCAGATAGCGTCAGGAGCAGCGTAAATCTGACCCCGCATGAATTGGATGCTATCACCCCGCAAAGACCTCCAATAAACCATGGCTTGTCAGCGATTCTTGGCACATACAAGAGGATGGGGCACGTTATCGAAGGAGGGTATGAAGGAAATGATTCAAATATGTAACGAGGGGCTAATCAATCAAGTTACTGTTCTCGTTGCCACTCCATACTAATCGCAACGAAAGCAAAGGAATACGCAGAACATGTCTCATTCTATCCGTGGAAAAACGGCCATTGTTACTGGCGCTGGCAGTGGCATCAACCTCGCATTTGCTGAACAGCTTTTGAATGGCGGATGCCATGTCCTTTTCGCTGACCTCGCTCTGCGACCTGAAGCTCAGAAGCTGGTGGAGGCTTATTCTGGCGGTGTCAAAACCAAGAGCCGAGCTATTTTCCAGCAGACTGATGTAACTAACTGGTCTCATCTCGAGCGAATGTTCGAAAGGGCAGAAGAAGAACTCGGCGAAATTGACATTGTCTGCCCCGGCGCTGGAGTATACGAGCCGGTATGCGCTCAAGGTCTCCTGAGTCAATTGCCACTGACCCAGTAATTATCTAGAGCTTTAGCAGCTTCTGGTATCCTCCTGGAACCCCGCAAAGCAAAGATGCCCTCCACGGTGGTCGCTATGCCAGTATCGACATCAACTTGGTTCATCCTATTAGGACCACTCAATTGGCGCTGTCTCGATTCTTGAGATACGAAAAGAAACCTCGGACGATTGTAATAATCTCGAGCACAAACGCCCAAGACACCTGCCTGTCCACAGCGATTTATGATGCGACAAAGCATGCGATTAGTGGATTCGTGCGCGCTATGGCCAAGATCGATCAAGTCGGCGTGCGTATCGCTGCAGTCGCGCCAGGCATCATCAAGACGCCTCTCTTCATGGAGAACCCAGACAAACTTGCCATGATTGATACCAGCAAGGATATTCTGGTCGAACCATCTGAGGTCGCCAGTGTCATGGTTGCCTTGATTGAAAGGGACAGCATCTGCTCAACAATCGACCAAGCGAGGACTGGGCCCCAGGACATCGACATCAAGAGCGGGTCAATCATTGAAGTGACCAAGAACCGAGCTCGCGTTGTCAACGCATATCACGATCCGGGTCCTTCGGGTGCTGGAGCAGTTGGTTCCAACTTTGCCACTTCGGAGTACACGACTCTGGCTTTACTGCTGACTCCAGGATGGGGAGAACCTAGTGTAAAGGCGAGCAGCAATCTTTGATCAGATCATCAGATCATCAGAACAAATTCTTTTAGCAGAGTCTCGACCAAATTGGTTCATGTGAAAACTCGTTAATGCATGCATGATCTAGTAGTGGTCCTTATGAACTTCGTTTAAATCCTGATACTAGAGCAGTTGGCAAATAAGCTCAGCTGCTGTTGGCTCGCAAACAAGAGGTTTCCAATGGCAAGGTCGGTTGACCAGTAGTATCATCACGTGTGCAAATTATTGAAGCGCACCCGATATCCCAAGAGAGGCGGTTAGGTCGGAAGTTCGATAGGCGTCCATTAGATCGCCGAAGCTCCGGGACTGCTGTGCTACGTAGAGCCACTTATGATAGGACCAGGTATGTTGCACTCGGTCTGAGGGGAGTCGAGGCACGACGCAGCCGCAACTCCGTCGACTAAATCGTCACGCGCCTCAAGACATCTCGATATCTTATCTAATTGACGTCCGTCTCCATGCGGCGAACGTAGATAAGTGGCCAAACCATAAAGGGGTTCGCGACGCCGCTACTCCCAGCAAAGTAAGTCCAGACTGTGCCATCCTAATTGTGCCTAGTGCAACGCGTTGGTTACACCAGAGACCGCGATCTCGCATCATTCCCCCGCACGATAACGAGCATCCTTGGAAAAGCTTATCTCGGCACTCTTGGCCCTGGGGAACTCCTTGGCATTCTTATCAGCTCGGTGGCAGTCTATCAACACTTGGTGGTGGGATTTATTTAAGATATATCCCATCGTGTTGAACGCTTTTACTGTTGAGAGCAACAAGGACTCGCATAGATCAAGATTTGCTAGACACCGCCAGCTGTTTTCACCATGGTCGATCAGACTCCTCACCAGGTTACAGAAGGTCACTTGCGGCCGCGTCTGAGCAAGTTGACTATGGTCGCAATGACGTTTGCGATTCTCAAGTGAGTAGATCCGCATTCCCTTTGGTAACCAAAAACTCAGTACCTGACTTCTACAGCACTTGGATCGCGTTAGGCGGCACAATTGGAATCGTAATGCCGTCCGGAGGCCCAGTCGCGCTCTTGTACGGCTTCATCTTTTGTGTTGCTTGCAACTTTGCTCTAGCGTTTAGTCTCGGTGAGCTTGCAGCTATCTGGCCAACAGCAGGCGGACAGTATCATTTCGTATACGCTCTCAGCAGTGAGCGATGGAAGAGGTTTCTGGTATGTCCGAGTCTCTGGCACGACAACATATGAAGAAGCTAATGATATTCAGAGCCTTTGTGCGGGATGGATCAATATTGCTGGCTGGCTCACGCTTGTAACAACAGAAGCGATCTTTTCTGGTAAGTCTTCCTTATCGACCAAGGAAGCCCTTTCGCTAATTGGAATCAGCCATGTTTATAGCTGCCGCTATTGTCGTCGCGTCGGGAAGATCCACGCCAGTTGATTCTTGGACAACATACCTTGTCTTCCTTGCCATCATCACATTTTCGACTATCGTGAACATCTGGGGGAATTCGATCCTTGGACCTTGGAGCAACTTCGCTCGTACGTTTACCCTAACGAAACCCGGGATATAGCTTTCTAACATTTTCATCAAGTCTACTGGTCAATTCTAAGCGTCGTCATCGTCAGCATCATTCTATTGTCCATGTCAGAAAAGACCAGCGCTGAGTTCGTTTTCACAACTTTCAATAACGAGACGGGATGGTCAGATGGAATGGCATGGCTTCTAGGTCTACTTCAATCCGCTTTATCATTGATTGGATTTGACGCAGTTCTGCATATGACTGAAGAAATGCCTAACCCCCATCTGGATGCTCCACTTGCAATTGTCTATGCTATCGGTGTTGGGGGTTCTACGTGAGTATCAAAATCCTGTCCAACGAGATTTGCATGGAATACTGACCCAACAGTGGCTTGATCTTCATCCTAGTCATCCTCTTCTGTCTGACTGATGTTGACAAGTTGGTCAGCTCGCCTACCGGCCAGCCTCTGATCGCTCTTTTCGACCAAGCCACGAACAGCCGAGCAGCATCTACCATCATCAGCTGCATGTTGGGGTTATGTTTCATCCACGGCACAAACGGATCTATCACCACCACGAGTCGATTGATATACTCCATGGCTCGAGATAAAGGCTTCTTTTTCTCTCGATATTTCAACCACATCAACCCGAAGTTGGAGGTTCCAGTTCGTACGATCATTTTCACCTATATCTTCAATGTGCTATTTGGTGCCCTTTACCTAGGACCTACAGTGGCCTTCAACGCGTTTATCGCGTCTTGCACGATTCTTCTAAACATATCATATGCTTTCCCGATTTTCGTTTTAGTCATTCGAGGCCGAGGCATCCTCGCTCCGCATCAGCACCCTCATACGCCGTGGAAGCTTGGAAAGTTCTGGGGATATCTGGCCAACTGGACAGCTTGTCTCTATGTTTCGGTAACTTCAGTGGTATGTTGGCTTCCAGCAAAGGGAAACGAGCCACTAACATGAGCATAGCTTTTCTGCTTCCCTCCGTCGTTACATGTCACTGGAAACACCATGAGTACGTATTTACTGTCTCTTGTACTTCGTCGTCTGCTCACATCACCACAGATTATGTTTCTATTGTCATAGCAATCTGCTGCCTCGCCATTGCTATTTATTGGATTGTTCGCGGCAAGACTTTTGAAGGGCCTGTAAGTCTTCTCTCTCTCTCGTATGTTGGCCGATATATGATGCTAATTGATGGATCAGAACCTCGAAACAATTATGGCGCAAAGAGAAGAGGTGGCTCATACGCCTGGCCATGGCAGACGTGGCGAGAAAGAAGATGTTCAAGATCATTCTGTATCTGCGTAGATTATGTGATGGGTTTCCTCTCATCGCTGTTTGTTAATGCTATCAACGTCTTTCGCAAGAGCAACTGATCATTACTTAGCAAGTTTTAGAGTTACGCTTGCTGACAAACGTAAAACACACAAGTCTAGACTTGAAGCCTGTAAGAGATTTCGATCAGTTCCCAAGCCTCTTATTAACAGATTGGAAGCCGAAACGGAGAAGGCACAGGGTAGTCATCAGCCGATTCTAGGGTCGGAGTTCAGTGTATTTCAACGAATGAGATTCTGATCTGGATGCTAGCTATTTTGAGCTTTTCCTAAACAGGATATCTTGATTGCTTATCTCTGATAAGATAAAGCTTGTAGCCGGACTCGTGGCTTATTAACGTGATGAAATAACTGAGACTATTCTACTGTGTGTGGTGAAGCTGAACGGCCAAGACCTTTGTGATACAGATCCCCAGGTGCCCATTTTCCCTCTATTGATATACCGATTGTGTACTTCTTGGATAGGTGTACTAAATTGCGTTATATCACAAGGTAGCAAGAGCAATTAAGGATTAAAAGCAAGTCACTAATAGCAAAAAAACCTTCGTGCTTCGTCGTACTGACAGTAATTAAATTATCGTCCATTATAGTCGAGCCCCAAAACGTGGATATGTAAGCTGAAAAAGCAACATACTACGGCAAAAAGGACCTTTGACAAGACATATTGCTTCCCAAGATCTTGATTATCAACGTCTCCTTTCCCAATATAGCAGGGAGATCCTCCCATCGACAGGACAATGACCCTTAGGTAATGTGATCACTCTTAAACTGTTTTGCTTACATCCTTTGCTGCATCGCTTTTGCCGCGGATGATGGTCGAGAGATCGCCGAGAGGTAGCATGATGGGGAAGTCGACCGACAGGAGGATAAGGCACCCGAACAAATACCATCCGATCAATGTTAAAGCAAACAATATGCCCGCTCCGGCATGCTGGCACTTGAGCGCGAGATCCGCCTTCCCTTGTGAAACGGCGAAGAAGGCAGCGGCAAGGCAAGAGACTATCACAAAGTTAATGAGTGTTGTATGAAAGAGAGGTGGTTGAGCTTACAGCAAGGAACAAGAAGAAGGAGGATAGAAAACAGAGCGATATTTGTTCGAACAGCTGCTATAGTGTAGAATGTGCATAATATAGCCATGGCAACCAGAGAGAATGCGAAAGTCGAGTAGAATTGTGGTTGAGCGAGACCATTTGCAGCGGTACCATCAGTCGAATATGTGCTGTATGCGCCAGAGTCAGGGTCAATGGTTGTAACGAGGGTGATGAAGAAGCCTCCGAAAGTGAGGAAAATGGTCGACGGAAAGGTGTTTCCTAGAAGACAGATGTTAGCTAAGGAATTGAAACGATGAAGAGTCATATGGTACCGAGAATCCATTCGCCAATGCCTCCTAAAACTAGAAGCAGGCCACCCAGGCCAAGGTAGGCACCACTATGATCTATTAGCCAATGAATACAGTAAAAGGGGTGAAGATTCCTACACGTTCGCAGCGGCAACAAAGCCGCCAGATCCCTGCCATCCAAGCAAGCCAATGGATAGTGGCGTGGTGCACAGCAAGAATCCAGCCAAAGCTGTACTGGTAAGTATCATATGGACTATTGGAGACAGTGCTACATACCAATTGGAGTAGGGTTGCCAAAGGTCTTTCGAAGATCTCCCTTGACCCTGTTCTGTGGTTGAAGATAAAGCTGCTCGAACAACTCTGGCGAGATGGGGATGCTCTGGGCTGTATGCACATGGTCCATCTCTTCGCCATCGCTTCGAGGCTTGCCATTGACGCTGTTACGGGGAGACATGTTGAGGTTGGTATATGAGAAGACGCGTTCGTGTCTGAGCTTGGTAGGGAAGGGCTATGGGAGACAAGGGAGCTCAAGCTTGATGACGACAAATTTTGAGGGGAAGCTTCAATGCTTTATAGGCTACAGCATAGCTACGAAGAAGGAATAGAGTTTCCATATGCCCGGCCCTCGGGGTGAGGAAAAACAGGGGCTATTGATCTCCTCCTAGCGCCTGTCCTCTTTATTTCCTACCCCTCTAGCGTAGGTTGATAGTCTGGGGAAGTGGGCTCTGTCTGGACAAGACATGCGGAGATGTTACATTGGCTTGCAAGCCAATCTAAGATCGTCCAAAATGCCGAATCGGCCTTGAAGTGCCGAATAAACGCCAACCTCCGTTATCTCTTGTCCATGGATAACTGGAATCCGGAACGATGATCAACCCCGACTACTCGATACGGTGATTTACTTGACACGTTGGCTTGCAGTCATATCTATGATAAACATTGGTTTGAGATACTTCTATGTGCCTTAGGCCTCACTGCATCACAAGGGAGACTTTACTAGTTCTAAGTCAAGGAATGCTTCATCAAATTGACCAGGAAACTCAATGATCCTCCTTATTAGCAAGATGATGCTTGGACATCAAAGTCCAAGCCATCCGGTCGAGCGGCAGACTATATAAACTACAGACGTGTCGATCAAGGGATATACCCAGCATTACACGCCATCGTCTCAGCGAAAACAAGTATAGCCCATTTGGCAGTGTTCAGAATAGTGCGACGACCAATAAACGCAATCATGAGCTGAATGCGGAGCGGAGACGGGTCCGAGCTGCGGGATCACCCCCGCACTGTAACTCAACACGAACCAGTCACGAGTGAACCAGTGATGAACTAGCGAGATGAAAGATCCAAAAAGAAAGCATTGGCATGGAGATCATGGTACATTTGAGAGTTGGTCTGGTGATTAGATAAAACGGGTTAGGTCGGTGTAGAAGACGGTGAGGGATGCGTGCGGAGGTTGCGGATATCAAATTACCGATGTCTACCTTTAATGTTAGTCAGATGTTGTCACTACCGTGGGTAACAGTTATCCAATCTACCAATCTGATAAAAGTATGGGTGTTTATTTGCTAGATATGCTTGCACTGACGTTCGCGCTTTGACGATGAACGATACCACGTCAACGTTCAGAACGACAGATCAGCTAGATCCGGTGCCTTCAGCTTTGACATGTTCCCACGCACTGTCATGAGTCAATGCTTCATCCTCTTCAGGGAGCTGATTTTCCAGCCCGTCGAGAACAGCTTTCAAGCCATCCAAGACCTTGGGATTATTCACCCTCTGTATCCTGTGCTCCAGCTCCCTGATCTTATCCTTCAACTCTTGTGTTTTGACATCAGCCAGATCAACTACCTCGGCATCTTTCTCTTCTTCCTCCTTCCACTCGTTCTTCTTTTCGTCCTGCAGTTCAATACCGTCACCCCAAGCTTCCGCAAAAGCCTGCGCCATGTTGTGATCCTTGATCGCAAACACAATCTCTTCAATGTATTCCCATCTCTCCTTTAGCCTTGACTTATCGTATCTTGGAGTGAGAACAGATTTCCAAGCTCTTGCTATTTCGCCAACCGGATTTCCGTGCGCACCACAGCCCCAAGCTCCAAGGACAAGTCGTTTGCACCTTTTGACCATAGCGATTCGCATAACGGCCCTCATCTTGGCCTGCGCCGTATCGCGGTCCTTCTTGTTGGCGTACGATGCCACCCCGTCCTCATCAAGCTCGAATTCCGGGCCACGGATCATTGCTGCCGTGATGCAGTCGACGTAGAACCGATCCTTCTTGTCTATAACATTCCCGTCTTCATCTCTGAAGACCAAGACCGTCGGAGTCCAAATCGAAGAAAGTTCGGGGAGTCGGTACCACTCATCCTTGAGAGAAGGATATAGCGTAGTGCGCATACATAATGATTCCTCTTGACTGTTCGCACCGTTTAGAAATCCACCTCCAGGGTTCAGAGGCGAACCCATGTTTAAAATTGCCACACGAGCTCTCGTATTAACAAAATCTGCTTTGACGCCCGCCGGTGTCTCAATATTGAGAAGATCTCTTGCAGCAATAAGCGCATCGACTTCCCTGATTGAGATTCTTGGTGTTTTAAGCTTTGCCAAATCCTCGTGAGGATCTTCGGCGCCTTCTGTAGAGTTGTCCTTAGTTGCTGCATCACCCTTGTTCTCTTGTTTCTTCAAAAGCCTTCCATATGCTTCAGGCAAGACTGTGGTGTTCATAAAAGGGATGAGCTCTGCTGAATTTATTCCTTTCTGAGCACCGGGATATGCAGTGAGGAGGCCGGGGATGACCTTGTTGATGGTGGCTTTGGCCTTTTTGGAGCGTGCATCTTTGCGAAAAGCCGCTGGTGGTCGGCCGATGGATGGCTCTGTGCGTCCCATAGTAATATTCCGTGAGCCGTGAATTTATTTGTGAGATGAGACTCGGAGTTTTGCGACGCTGGTGACTCAGTTCAAGATTATCAATTCGGGCGTCTTCAGTGGACACCTTTTGGTTGGGGACCTTGATGAGCAGTGCCCCAGATCAGCGCACAACTACCTACAAAGGTGTTTTGGGCTTGGAATAACTTTTGTGGCGATAAAGAAAGGGACTCGTAAAATTGTTTGTCACACTGAAGCATCCTGGAGAAGTCTTAGACGTCAAATGTTGCGTAGACTAACTAGATCGTCGCCACTGATGAGATAACTGCCTGACCTCGTCACATGATCAAGAGGAAAGTCCGTCTTTCGGCCGAGACCTTGAACACGGAAAACACCAAGAAACCGACAAACTTTAAACTCACGATACATGATACGATACTTGTAGCATGACGATATCGATGCAAATTGATGAGATTGAAAGATGATTCATAATGTCAATTTTGGCCGCGTATTTATGGCCTCAAGAAGCCAGTCTTGGCATTTGTAACAAAGACACGGAATAGAATAACTCATATTAAAATCACATGAAGCACCACGTCTCAATATTTATAATCGCCAATCACTCCAGCCCAGCAACAAGTGATCAGCCCTGCCAGCACATGAGAAGCCCCAATTCTTTGTACGATCGAGCCTCGGCCGGAGTTTTGGTAGGGAACGCACGGCAAATAGTGGACTGATGCGATCCACAATCGGCTTTTCTCGTATCCATTTCCCCTACAAACTCCGTCGGACATTTTAAGCATGATTCCAACAGCCCAAGCTTCTTATCTCTAATTAACAAAACCCTTGTCTAGTACCTGTCAAAACCACGTTTCAGCGGATCCAGACAAGAATTATCGAAAATGTCGGCGCTGCCAGACTGCGATATCCCGACCTGCCGGAGAGATTATGCAGACTTCGTCATCAAGATCTAATTATGTTCCTTGATACCCGCAAGATCGAAAGGTGCTAGACCCCCTTCTGCCCAAATCTGTATCTCACCACGCCCAAATCCGTCCTGTGACTCCGTCGTCACAGCAGGAATCACCTGTTGCTCACCCCGGCTTCGAGGCCCGCTCGCCGGCGCTCCCGGCAAAATGGAAGCCCGATCTCGCCATATTATTATAAAGGGCTCGCCCTCCCGTCTTGGAAGTCCTTTTGAGGAATAGTATGAGCAATCATTGCAGATTCGCAACATCATCATGTCTTCTAGACCAGATTTGCCAAGCTCTTGTGTGAGCGACGATGAAACACTACGACAAAAGACAGCAGAGTCCAAACGGCGACATAGACCACTGGCAAAACTTCTTTTTGACAGAACGAGAGTTGATCAAGCTGTCGAGAACCATAGCTATCCTGGATCAGGCTCCTTTGAGGATCCATTTGTTGTTAGCTGGATTCCTGATGATACAGGGAACCCGCTCAATTGGCCCAAGTGGTTGAAATGGACCATCACCATGGTTTCAGCCGCAACATGTTTTGCTGTCGCGTTTAGTTCAAGTGCCTATACAGGTCAGTATTATAGCCCTCTCCAATCGATGTAGCTGACATGTCATATGACAGGTACTATTGTGCCGCTCATGATCCACTTCAAAGCAAGCCATACACTCGTCACGGCCGGTGTCTCATTCTACGTCTTGGGTTTCGCAGTCGGACCTCTCCTCTGGGCACCACTTTGCGAGATCTACGGTCGACAAATCATCTTCATTATCAGCTACGGCTTGTACGTCGTGTTTAGTGCAGCATGCACAGCAGACAATGGCGTGGCTACTCTTCTGGTCCTTCGTTTCTTCTGCGGCACCTTTGGCTCATCGCCTCTGACCAATGCAGGAGGTGTCATCTCTGACATCTTTAATGCTGACGAGCGTGCCATTGCTATGGCATTCTTCTCTATGGCACCTGCACTAGGACCCAGCTTGGGCCCTTTTATCGGTGGATACTTGAGTGACGGTCAAGGTTGGAGATGGGTAAGTTGAGCAAGCCCTTGATTTCGGAATCACATACTAACCATATTCTCCAGGTGATGGGATTGATGGCCATTATTGCCGGATTCTTCTGGGTACTTGACATGTGCTGTTGCCCCGAAACCTACGCACCCTACATTCTTCAGAACCGAGCCGACTTCTTGTCCAAGAAAACTGGCAAGGTTTACATTTCCATTTATGAACACCAAGGCAAGGCCGATCCACCATCCGTCGTCCTCAAGAAGGCCCTCATTCGTCCTTGGCAGCTTCTATGCTTTGAACCCATCGTCCTTCTCCTCTCAATTTACGTCGCCATTCTTTTCGGAACTCTTTACATGCTCTTTGGAGCATACCCTGTCGTCTTCCAACTTGAGAGGGGTTGGTCCGCTGGTAAGGGAGGCTTGGCCTTCCTTGGAGTTGCCGTCGGAATGATCAGTGCCATTCCCACAATTGGCCTGATCAATATATGGTACATGAAGGTCACGAAACGGTTCGGTAACGAGCCAGTGCCTCCCGAGTATCGTCTCCCTGGATGCATGCTCGGCGGTATCTGTGTCCCTGTTGGCATGTTCTGGTTCGCTTGGTAAGTTCAAGCTCTGGTGTATTATATTCCTCTACTAATAAGTAACAGGACATCGTATCGTTCAATCCATTGGATGTCCCCAGTAGCCGCTGGCGCACCCTTCGGTCTCGGCATGTCTCTCGTCTTCCACAGCATCTTCAGCTACCTCATCGATTCATACACCGTCTATGCTGCATCGGTTTTAGCATCAAATGCTGTGCTACGGTCCCTTTTCGGCGCCGCCTTTCCTCTCTTCACCAAGCAGATGTATGACAACCTGGGAACTCAGTGGGCCAGTTGTGTACCGGCCTTTCTATCACTCGCCTGCCTACCGATGCCTTTCATCTTTTTTAAGTACGGCCCTGCTATTCGACAGCGATGTAAATATTCGGCAAGGGCCGCACAAGCGCTGGCTATGGCAAAGAAGGGCTAGATCTTGAGAGGTTGACAGATCATTTCTTACTAATTTCTACTTAATACTGTGTCTTGACATTGATGAACTATAAGCGGCATACGGAAGGAGTCATTAAATCACCTTAGAAATAGATTATTTCACCAGTCATAGATTATATAGAGTCAACTCAACTTTGTCCATTTTCTCCCAATTATGCCTAACGACGCTGAGTCTTCTAATTCTGCAGCTTCAATTGTTGCACTGCTCGTGAGTCAGCAGGGCACGATCAACAATGATTTTAAATCAGGCCGCGATGAGAAACCCACCGAACTACTTCGGCCCGCTGGAAGGTTGAGTGCCTCAACCGTGATGGATTCTGTCACAGCCGTTGGCCTGGCGTCCGCCATCATCTCCTTCGTTCTTCTGGGTGTCAAGTTATTACAGAGCGCGCGAGGAATTCGTGAGTCTGTCGATGGTAATGTCGAAAGAAACCTGACGCGAAAAGTTATAGTGGATAAGATGCAAGCAATCTCCAGAAGGCTTAAACCAGCAGATCAAACCAGGGTCTTGCCCCAACAGAGGGATCTTTGTGTTATCGCGCAAAAATGCTACGAGTTATCGCAGAACGTCCTCGGCCTGCCCGACAAGATCAGACCCAAAAACAAGAGCTCTTTAGAGTCATCGATCTGCGTACAGGGCTTGGAGTTGCGGATGTGAGATTAAGAGGCTGGAAGGGGAGTGAGACTAAACCTTGGCAGATATAAAGTAAACTTGACTCAACGATCGATGTTGTCAACAGACATCGCAAGATCTAGCTTTCATCGTCAAATGCTATTTTACAAAGTTTTTCCCAGGTGGGTTGGAGGTAATAGCTACCAACGCAATCAAGCCTTAACTAACAAAGCAGCAGTATTCGTGATTGCATTGGGACTTAATGTCGGCCGGGAATTACGTGGCAAGTAAAGAGGACGGGTCATTTTCCACTTGTTTGAGTATAACGCCGAATTACCAGGACGTAGTCTCGAGAGAGGGAGCATGAATGTTTTAGTTAAGTAACCTATCTGGCATCTATTTAGTTTAAAGACTTCAGAAGTCCTCGGCAGTCAAGCCAACATTCTTAACCTTAGCCAAACGAAGAAGCTCTTGACCAATTGAGAGATCCATAACCCCAGTACCAACACTCTTGTAAATAACAAATCCGGTTTCAAGCCACTTGGTCAAGTCATTCGGGTTTTCAGTGTTTTTGGTTTGGAACAACTGGCCAATCTCTAGCATTTTATCCGTAGGGATCTCAGCTTTGACGAGTTCTCCAGCCTCTTGTAGGCAGCCCTCTCGGCTGTCGACTGCAACGGATCCACCCTGATAACCCAAAGAAGAAAAGGGCCCTGACGGGTCGATGACTTGCTTCAGAAGCACGGGGTCGATTTCCTGCATGTCAAGACGGTAAGAACCGATCGCCGCAAGATACCTGGTCTTGCTCAGAGCCTTCTCGGAAGTGAGGTATGATGCTGGGAACAGAGGTTCCGTGCTTGGTGTTGTAAAGAACAAGACGTCTGCATCTACGACCAGAGCCTCCAAAGCGGCATCGCGGTCATCCTTGGGGTCAAAGGCCCGAAGGCTGATATGCGATGGCCACGGTGATTCAGCATTTGACTTGAGCGAGTCCATCAACTGCTGGGTCCTCTCCGCAGAACGGTTGACAATGGTCACAGACTTGATGTCCTTCTCCTTCAACAGAAGTGCCAAGCGAATATGCCATAGAGCTTGCTTCCCCGCACCAAACACGACGATATTCTCTGTGTTACGCCTGAATCGATACGGCAGCATCGAACCCAGCGCAGTTCGGAACGCTGTGAGAGCAGCTGCATTGAGCGTTCCGATGGCTTGACCTCTAGCGTCGCACAGAGTCAAGACACTCTTGAGACCTGCTTCAGAAGGCTTGAGCTTTTCGGTTGGGGTGATACCGACGATCTTGACGCCGATCAATTGGTCAGTGGTTGCGGGCATGAACAAGCTGACTTGGCCATCTCGATTGACGACTGCACGGTGAGGCTGGTATTGCTGTTCATTGTTACATGAATATTGAATGAGGGCCTGCTCGAGAGCACTTGCAAGATCAGCCACGTCGGATGAAGATAATGTGTCGAGGATGTGATTGACGTTGGCGTCCGAGAGAACTGTGAAAGGCATCTCGAAGGGCTATTTTGAGGGTATCGGTAACGTGAGATGGGATTCATGGGAAGAAGTCGCTGGTGATAAGCCGGACAAAATGAAGTTGGAGGTGGAGTTCTAATTTAATGCCGCTATCGGACGCGGCCTCTGTCGGCTCTGGCGGGGTCAAGCGGGGAAGCCAAGGCCCGATCGGGGCTGTCAGTCAATCCTATCGCGAATGCTTTCCTATCTCAATTACGCAAAATGAAGATAGGCCGTTGTGTTATACATATATCAATGTTGTGTTTTGGAGCGAATCTCAATAATCTATTACCATGTATAACTCTTATATATAGTGCGCTGTCAGACTGCTCTCATGCCAGGACCCCATGGTTCCCCTTTTCGTCCCTCTCCGTGATGGAGGAATCACTTTGGGCATTCTGGACTTCTCCAGGTTCACCTTCAACTGTGCCCTGGCCCCTCAAGCCCCGATAAACTGTCTTCAATTGAGGCCAACCATCAATGATGGGGTAGAAGCCTGCGACGAACATGGTTCCCCATACCCAAATAATTGCAATAACAATCCAAGCAACGAAGAAAGTCTTCCCAAAGACATACTTGGCTGCATACATAGGAAGAGGCCTACGGTTTCAAGTGTTAGTCAATGTGGGATTGAAATGGAGATAGAGTGTCTCTTACCATAGAACCCAATGTCCCAAGAACGTAGCAGCGGACCAAATCGCCGCAAGGGTGCCCCAATGCTTGAGTTTGGCCTTATCGGCGGTGTAGCTAGCCACCTTCTCTTCGTGGGTTGTCACTTCTTCCTTGGTTGAACCAGCCTGGTCGAACGCAAGACGCTCGTTTCTGAAGTCGGCCCATTGGTAATTGGAAGGCTTGATGAGCGAGATCACGACTGAGTAGAGGGCTGGGCTCAAAGCTGAAGCGACTGTTCCGTAAACGCAAGGAAGAGACTTTCCAGTGGATGTAACTGTGACTTCACCGTACAGTGACGACGCTGAGCCAAGCCAAACAGCGATACCGGTCGCCATGCCCAGCAGAGGTGAGACAATAGCAGCAATCTTTGACTGTTTTCTCCAAAGGATCGTAAAAACGGTTGGGAAGATGCCAGGGCATGTTAAAACACCCAGCATGTAGAGAGTCCATCCGAGATCTACCTTACCATAGTATAGGGCAGTCGAGAAGGCAGCGGAAAAGAGGCCAAAGAAGACGACGCCGATATGACTCCACCGAATGGCATCGCGATCAGTTGCACCACGGTTGAAGTACTGGCGATAGATGTCGAAGCTGATGATAGATGACACGGAGATGACTTGGGCACTGATCGTTGAAGTGACAGCCATGAAAGTGATCAACAAAACGGCAGCAGCACCGCCTTTTCCGGCGATTGCGATCGCGGCATAGGGCAACACGAGACCGTTCGAGATCTCCACTGAAGACATGCGACGAGGGTACGTGGGGAATCGCGGGGTGTCCTCAAGGGCGAGAGCAGAAAAGCTCATCAATGTGCCGAGACACCATGGGATGGCAAAGTAGGCGATGCCACCAATGATGTAGCCCGGGACAACAGCCTGAGGCGCCGCACTGAAGGCTTTGGCGAAGAAGCCAGTGTCCATGATGACCAGACCAAAGTTGGCCAGAACGTGGATGATACCGAAGTATATCGCCTGCATATAGTCAGCAAGGACTTCGCGATGGTCAAATTGGCAACTTACGTCTTTACTAGTCATGGTCAAGAATGATCCATCGTGGTTACCAGCAACGGGATGGTCCTTTCCAACCTGAACGATCAGATCATAGAGACCGCCAGGTGATCCAATCTCGGGGACTAGGAATGCCTTGATGGTGAAGAAACAGATGACGATCGTAATGACAAAGGTATGGAAGTAATCAGTCAGGAAGGTCGCTTTGATGCCGCCGACAAAGGTATATAGCACCACGCCAACGGGTAACAAGAAGGTTGCGGCAATGACATGAATGCCGGATCTGCTCCAGTTAGTCCGTGATCACACAGATCCAGGGGAGGTAACTTACAGCGCGGATATGGCAGCACTCGCGCCCAAAAGCATGTTTGCGATAGCGATGATGTTGTTGATGAGGCAAAGACCAATCCAAACAATATGACCCGAAGTTCCATACCGAATACGGACAATCTCGAGTAGTGTGTGCGCTTCGGGTACTCTCAGTTTACAAGAGATACCAAGAAGAGCGAAGAAGACGATCATGGGCGAGCATCTGGCAAGGGTCAACAACTACTGAGAATGACCACGAAAGTAAGGCACTTACCCAGCTGCAAACCAGAACGGCCCAGCGACACCAAAGTTGTATCCAACAAGAGTACTTCCAAGCATAGCCGTACTCCAAAGCCAAGATGAAATAACAGCAGACGAAGTCAAACCAGTACCAACACTTCGATTGGCTGTCATGAACATCTCTGTCGTCCTGTTATCTTCACCAACAGTCTTCTTCAAGATATGCGTCAAAAACATCATGATAAACGCGACAAGGAATCCAATCGCGATAACGACGACATAGCCGACGGCTTGAGAAAGCGGAGGCTCAATGCCATTCTCGCTTGCGTCTGCTCGAACGTGAAGCGACATTTTGGCCAAGAGTCTTGGGGATGCGAAAGATCCAGCAGCTCGGTTTGATGTCTCGGTATTTCGAGCTTGGGGGTCCGTGTGATAGCTTTATGTCAGGCGATCGGCAGGCACGAATCCATGTCGTTTGTATAGCTTTAATGATGCAATGGACTATCAATCGGTAGATAACTGCCGGACATCCATCTAATGAATCGTGGAGGTCAGCGGGGGATCTTATTAGTCAAACGAGTTCCGCCAGACCGGATATCTTCCAAATTCCGGGATTTAGTCCCCTTTTCCTATCTCTAATATATCATTATTGGTATGCTTCGGGAATTTTGAGCTTGTGATAGGCGATAAGAGCTCTGTTCCCATGTTCATGGGGTATGGCGTGAGAGCTTCTAGCGATGGCGATAGGGCCAATCGCTGTCACGTCATTCAGCAATTATTTGACAAACCCCCGAACAATTTTATCCCTTATATAATTTATTAATTGGCTTATTCCGATACAGCAAATCAATAATCGCACTCTAGATTGAAAATGCGACCTCGTGGAGTGAAGATAACCATGCCATGCATGTTGTACCCAGTTGGAATAATGTGATGAAGATTGGCAACCATCGGATGCAGTGAGAACTGTGAATATTTAGTACATGAGGCCACAATGCAGGAGCACAGGCTATTGGATGACTTTGCATAATCAGGCTATGTTGTGAGGCCGCCAAGAAGACCATGATCCTACAATTTCCCCTCGTCATCATTCCAGGCTGACTCTGAGGCTGTGCTGAGCATTCTGTGGAATGACAAAAATAAGCACAACTTCGAAGATCTGTCGGAATTCACTGGTCGTTTTATTGTCGATTCGCGGGGCTTTCCTCTAACTCCCACGTACATTTCTCTCATCATGGATCCCGTCTCGGCAATCGGATTGGCGTCAGGGATCCTGACCTTCGTTGAAGCAGGTCTCAAGCTCGTAAAAATGGCATACAACATACACAACTCTCTTGATGGTGTCCTAGACGACAACCGACATCGCGAAAGTGTTACCAGCGAAGTTAGTAAAGCAGCTTTGAGGCTTGAAGTGGTAAGCAAAGCCTGTTTGACTCCCGAGCAAGAGTCACTTTCGGATCTTGCCAAAAAGTGCAAAGCGACTTCTTCAACGGAATTAGTCAAAGCTTTGCATGAGGTTAAACCGAAGCAAATTTCTTCCAATCCTTTCAAATCACTACGATATGCCGTCAAGGCAAATGTCAAAGCCAAAGATATCGAAGGCCTAGAGAACCAGTTGAAAGACTACCGCGATCGGCTTATTCTCGCACTGGTTGAATTCTCAAGGTAAACCTCTTTCTCTAGCTATGAGAGAGGCTGTAATTAATTCACTCCTGGAGTTGAGGCGGCGGATGGCTTCAGTGGCCTGATCTCACTTGCCAAAGACAACGAGGCTACGTTAAAACGTTTGACCCAGGCCGTAGAGCACCTGCGGCACTCATAACTTTCTGCGCTCGATTCCATATCCAACACCCAAGCTTTCAACCAGCTTCAGCGGCTACTGATGGTCGACGACGAGACCCGTCGGACAATGTATCAAGATCACATTCTTGAAAACCTCGAGTTTAATGAAATGCATCAGAAATTTGACGCAGTTCACGGTACTCACGAAGATACGTTCAAGTGGATATATGAGCCCACTGAAGTCATCGAGGCAAATAACAACATGTCTTACGAAGAAGAAAAACGACAAGAGGCGCTCAACAGCAGCAATATTGTATCAGTAAGCTGAGCTAACGGCAGTGGGATCCGCAGATGCAGTTCGAATCTAGAGAAAGATTTCTGGGTTGGCTCTTGTCACAAGACTCATCAATGCCTATTTTTCATATTTCTGGAAAGTTGGGTTCCGGAAAATCAACACTGATGAAGTTTCTATATTCTCATCACAAGACAGAAGAGGCGCTAATTCCTTGGGCTGGTAAATTAAATTCCATCGCATATGAAGTTCTCAGCTGACCCTATTTGAAAGGTACAAAGAAGCTTGCATTCACTTCGTTCTTCTTTTGGCGGAATGGATCAAAGGTACAGAAGTCGCTGAATGGACTCTGTCGCTCGATCCTTCACGATGTGCTACAAGAGCGGCCTGACCTCATACCCGAAGTCTTTCCTGGTCAGTGGGATCAAGTGAAACACGCTCCTTTGAAGGTTGAGAACCGTCTAGAAATACCATCTTCTGTCATCAAAGATGCTCTCGAAAGACTGCTTCAAAACGATAAACTGTATCAGCAACACAAGTTCTGCATCTTTATTGATGGTCTCGACGAGTTCGAGCCTGGTATTCAAGATGGACTGGACTACATTGACTTGGTCAATGTCCTTCGGCAATGGACGGTCCATGCTGACGGGAATTTAAAGCTCTGCCTTTCAAGTCGAGAGGAGGGTGTGTTCATGTATGAGTATGAAAGCGACCCTGGCTTTCGACTCCAGGACTTAACCAAATCGAATGGATTAGAGCTACTATTACTCGCTGTTACCCTCCTGGATAAATGAGATGAAGACCCAGAGTTCTCGTCACGGGACAGGCTCATTCTTGAGACCGTCCAAGACGAGGAAATACTCCAGGCGTAGCTTCGCGGTGCTTGTGGCGGTCTGATAGAAAGCCATAAGAGCACACGCTACAACGATCGGGAGGTCCTTGAGTTTGTTCACCGATCGATTCCCGACATTTTCCGAAATGATACAGAACACTTGGAACTTGCTCGCCAGATGGAAGATGCGCTCCATGGTACGAACACTATCAATATTGTCTCTCATCTTTGCTTTGCTACCTTGCGGCTTGTGGGGCAAGCGGAAACAGGGTGGAGTCAAACATCTACCTGCAAGTCAATAGCACTCATGCGGCTCAAAAACAGGCTTGACAAGCCACCCTACTCTTTCCTGGAGTACATTGGTTCTTAGACTAATGATGGGTGGCTAGGTGATAGTCAAGTAAAGTGGGAATTGTCTTTTCCCACCTTCCTCCGGGGTTCAAATCTATACTTCAGATCTTATGGAGCGACAGCTATCGGTAAAAACGAACCGAGACTACTCTATAACAATATGTGCCTTGCAGCGACTTCTGGTCATATTGACTACTTGGAGTGGATAATCATGAATGATTCAACTGCTCTGAACAACTCGACTAAAAGAGCCTTAGTTGATCAGTTCATTCTTATGTCGAAGCATTGGGAGATATTTTTCGAGAAGAGAGTCTTTACAATGGATCCCACAATACCCTAATTCCACAGCACCATCTAAGCAGCGATAGCTCGGTTGTGTCGCACCTAGTTGCCTTATCGCCCTGGCAAATCTTCTTAACCCATATCATTTTGAACATGGATTGGCATTTCGGCGGCTTCATTTCTAACCCTGGAAACGTCATCGAGCGATTTTTAAGACAAGGGGCTGACCCGTATTGCCGCATCCTCCTTGCATTTGAAGTAGGCAGAATATCTATGACTATTTGTTTTCGAGACTCAAAGACTCGCCATGTCATTCCAATCTCAGCTAGCAGTTTAGTCCATCTCGGTATACGAAAGGTCATTTCAGGATGTTTGGTTCTGAGAAGAAAGCCCCCGGTCGACTGGGACACGAACTTCACAGAACAGTTCTCATTTCGGGAATGGATTGCATTTACCGATTGGCCTAACCAGAGAACTTTATTAGAATTGCTGGACTGCAACCGTGAGTAATTGATTGGTGCTCAAAGTCCTGACTTCAGGGCACAGCAGTTTCCTGAACCGCCTCACAATATTAGCCGCGTTTTGGATGCTGGAAATGCTCCCATTGCTTCTTCAGCCCTGCTCTGAGGAAACCTGTAGCACTGACAGAGAATCTTCAAAAGATGGCCTCGTACTATGAGATAATTGTGATACCTCTTCCCAATAAATTGCATACATGTCTTGCCCACCTCATCTCCCTTGTGATCTGCAAGCAAGGAGGCTGGCTGAACTCCTCCGATTCTGCCGTCTTATGCCCCAAACATAGGTCGTCCTCCGCAACTGGCGTAAAGTGATCGACACTGGGACATGGCACTTGCCAGCTCGAGGCGGTGGCCCCAAGCGCCATGTTGTGGGGCACCGCAGATCTTGTCTTAGATGCCGTCCAATATCGACAATTCTTACGTCAATATTGCTCAGATCCGCTAACGCAGAGCGAATGGATGGAAACACCGAATAGGTTTTCCAATAGCTCAGCTCGTTCAGCTCAAGCCTCTTCGGGATTCGTCTGACCAACGAGGGACGAGAAGCGAAGACAATGACATATACGATCTTCGGTGTAGCCCAACTAGCCCAGTTTCTAGCTCCCGATGTTGATCTCGGCCGCTTTGGGCGTCGTCGAAGGTCGATTAATGCTCACGCGAGCAAATACTTTACTTAACTCTTTTGCCATCTTGGATTGAGCTTGGACACTATTTCGAG
Source organism: Fusarium agapanthi (assembly GCA_001654545.1). NCBI lineage: Eukaryota > Fungi > Ascomycota > Sordariomycetes > Hypocreales > Nectriaceae > Fusarium > Fusarium agapanthi. Next base: position 135,588 of record LTDI01000156.1, read on the forward strand.
TTTCTTTACATCACCAGCTACTATGAGATACAACAACGTCATCAAGACAAGCCTACCAAATAATGATAGGCGCCTTTATTATGATAATCCTCTTTCGAAATGGCAGCCTGGATCCCTAGATCCATTATCACCAGTATATGCAAGGTCTCGAAGCGAGCGAGCCAGAGCACCAACACCCATTGACCATAACGGCCATATATATGACCTGGTCGGTGTGAACTCTCACCAACAGCTCATTTTACGAGATCAATATGCGTTACACCTGGACATTCGCATCGAATGTTTTGCTGGACGTGCCGCCATCTTGGACGGCGAGCCATGGCAAGTCGATTATCTTGAGGCCATTCCCGATCCCCTCGACTTTACCAAACCACCCAGGCGTGTCCTTCATCTCAAGCGATGGGCCGAAAAGGGTCAGATACAGAAAGCCATTGATGAACCAGACAATCTTCGGGCAATCTTTCCAGGCTCAAGAGGAAAACATACGTTAGGCCCGATTAAGCATGGCATTGTACGCATGATCCCAACCGCATCTCGACAGAGAATTCACAAGCCATTACTTCCTGGGGCAACTTTCGAAGCTCGGTTACGAGGCCGTGAGCTTTACGGCCCGTTCCAGATAGAGGCGAAGAAAGATGGCCAACTGGTAGCCAAGCACACTCTAGATGGATTGTGTCTCATCAAATTCACTATTGAGCCCCATGAGATCGCGCCGTCATATGTAAGGGTCAATTGTCCCGACTTTGGTGGTTGCTTCGACATCGACGCTTTTCTTTACTGCGAGGATAAGCTTCGATGTCGGGCTACCAGTGTCAAGGCCATCAAAGCGATGAGATTGACCACAAGCGATCGCGATGCCATGTTTGGTACGCTACCACGAGGTCCAGTACCACTTCTCACCAACGGTTTGGATCACCTTGTCGTCTTTGAGAAGTTCATTCGAGAGTGCACAGTCCCTTGTCCAAAGACCCCTCAGCAACGGCGATTGGCAATATTGAATCTCTCAATGTGCGATCAAGGCGATGCCAAGATTGTAGTGGACGCGTTGGTTGACTTTCGAAAGCACAATTCTGATGCAATCATGTCTGTCGTGATATCGAAACTGGGGCCCACGGTTTATCAAGATACACCAGCTTGCAGGGAGTATGTCAAGCTTCTTGAGCGCAATCGAATTCACATTGATATGTTCACTGGCGTTGATGGTCCAACGCGTCAAGTCGTACACGCTAAAGCAATAGTCATCGACGACAGGACGCTCTTCAGCACTGGTGCCATTGTAGATACCAAACCAATTGACAAGGCCGACTTTTCCATCGAGCTTCCGCCCACGGCAGCCAAAGCCTTTCAGATCTACATGCAAGAAGCCATTCTCGGTGGCGTAAGCAATGAGCGTCGCGCTCATCTGGGCTCACAGCTCGCTAGTCTGGGCGTCATAATCAACGACCCCATCGCGAGTTTGACCTACATCAGTCGCGCGCAACATACATTACTACGCGGTGCTCGTCGCGATCTTCTCGTCAGCGTCTCAGAACTCGTTGACCCGAAAATCACGAAACTCTTGGTGAGACGGGCAGCCAACGGCGTGACGGTAACGATACAAGTCCGTGAAATAGACGCGGTCTCATCAAGAATTCTTGCGCAAGCGACGCGACGCTATGGCAAGCGGCTATCGGTGGAAGATGTCAGCTGGTGGGAACCGCGACCGCACTATAACGCGATCATCGCAGACGATAGTCTTGCGTATCTTGGCACATCGTACTTCTGGCCAACACAAAGAAACATGATTCATCAAGGGCGATCGCTCGAAAATGGGGTTTTGCTTGAGGGGGAGGCTGTGAAGGTTTTAAGAGAGAAACTGTGTCAATTGCGCGATCGTGCATATAATAATAGTGATAAAAGCGACAGTGATGCAGCGTAGCAATACAAGTTAGGTCTCTCCATGCCTTGCAACTTCGTCTCATGTAGTTTGTTGGAAGCTGAGGAATGTCAGGACGCATCTTCGTCAGCCAATCAACGTCTCGTTCATTGTCAAGTTCGCGAACCGAATGGCCGCTGGATTGAGTTTAGCGTATCAGTTTCAATTCAAGCATCACAAGATTCACAAGGACAAAACGAATGATATGAAGCGTAAAGGCTCATATATATCATAAAAAATGATCAATGTAATAAATTTAGAGACTACTATCGGTAATACTTAACTGACGTCTGTATTGAATGTCCTTCCCATTAGGAATTGTTCATTTTCGAAAAAGTAATAACCATACGGGAAAAATGCACGTCTGAGATCGCGTTCAAATGTCACAAGTCGCTTCGTGCATTGTTTTTCAATGTCTCCAATTTGCACTCCACTTCAATTGGTATTGCTCAAATCTCAAACTGCAACACAGAATCTCATCTAATAGTTTTTATCAAATTTCTTACCAATATTCAGGGGCGATTGCCTCGTTTGCTACCGATCTTTTCTTCCGGTCGCGAGTCAAGCTACCCTGCAGCGATGGTGGCCCGTGCCATGCCCGGAGACTTATCCACTATTGACCACACGAAAGTTTGTTATGTCGCCGGGGCTATAGACCATGGAGGGATATTCAGCTCGAACTTCGAAGCCGGGTTCCCGCCCATAGCCAAACGAAGAGGACATAATCGCTTGAAGATATCGTCTTCAAGTATCACTTTTATTGGAGGTTTCCGAGTGAAAACCGCGGGTGAATGGATAGCACGAGAGATTGCAGGGGACAGTACTAGGATGGCCGATTTTTCTTGATGCAACAGCCCAGGCAGCCTCTCACATGGTCAACAACAAGAACAAGACCTCGCATAGTGACTCAATGTCACTACTGTTTCAACAGCATTGTGTGATTCACCGAGAACTGCCTCCTTGCTTCCTCTCTCAGCCATCAAGCTTCTGTTTTACCACTCTTTAGCCTTCAACCGTCAGGCTTCGAACATCAGGTTTATTGCAGTCGCTCTCCCCTCCACTACAAATGTTGAGTTCTTACTGACATGATACCTAGGTTCAATTCGGCCTACCTCACTCTTCGTCCTTCAAATCCGGATCAACACCTCAATCGATCCCAGTCGCATCATCGCCTCACGCATAAGCCCAGTCAACATCACTTCTTTTCCCTTGACTGCTTCTTTGACCTTCAACTTCGCAGATACTCACAGTACAGAACTTTGAATCATCGCCCTCAGTGAATCTTGGTATCTACCACGCTCCCTGAATGCGGAACCGCTTTCTTCAACACTACATCACTGCCTGCACATTACCTTGGACGCAAGCGAAACAATCGATCGGACTTCGAAGGCACGGGAATCCTGTACGAAGAGAGTATTTATTAAGGTCCTCCGTTCATTCAAAAACCGTCAATACTTCTTCTTGTCTTCAACAAATCTCGAGGTACACAAGTTTAGGCTCGTCTCCGCTCCCTTTGCCCTAACCTCTTCTCACTTTCTCAAATGCAGCCTAAACTCCTCCTTTATGGATTCAGCTTTCCCTAAACTTAGGATACTGCTCCACTCACCCCTTTGTTTTCCTGCTCACCTCTCTGCTCATCATGCTCTCTTGACCCTCACTCCACCATAAATTCTGCAAACGATTTGACCCCCTTCAACAAATCCTCTTCTCACTTCCTCCACAATCCATAATAACTATTGACTTCGTCCCAACATTAACATCTTGAGCGCAGGTAATCTCACGATGCCGACTTCACCCAGCAAGATCTCCAGAGCCGAGCAAGAGAAATGGCTTGACCAACAATGGGGCGGCAAGTCTTGGCTCCTCGACGACGTCCGCAGCGCGCATGAAAACCCTCCCAAGAAGAACGAACTCAGTGCTGGTGCACTCGACTCCCTAGTCAAGATCACTAACTTGGCCCAAGAGAAAGGCATCGAGCTGACATCCCTATGGAGTCAGGCGCCACCCTACAATGTCCTTTATACCGGCGTTTGCCGGCATCCTAAAGAGTCTCTCCGACTGACTAACGAGGTCGCAAAAGCTGCCCTCAATAGTCTCAAGGCGAGCGTACGTTCTCAAAGTGCTCAAGAAGCTGGCGGCCCATCAGAGGTAGTCATTGTGGAGTCCCGAGAGACTGAGCCTAAGGCCTGTATGTACGTCGGAAGTGACTACATTGAAAGCGACAGCAGCGATGATGAGGATATCGAGTCCATCCTCATGGTCACACGAATCCCAAGCGTCATCTTGGGAGGCTGCCCCGGATCGCCAGTCAAATCACCAGTCAAGGTCGTGGGCAACAGCGACAAGATAATCTCTCCAATCTCCGCTTTCAGTTACCAGGAGCCCCGAGAGCAGAGACCTGCTGTCTTGTATGCCACCTATCTACCTCTACCCCCACACATGAACACGTCTCGTCATTTCACCCAACCACCAGCTGCCACTTCATCTAAGCGCAAAAGAGAGAAAGAATCCAGTGCGATGACCCCACAGCGATCTACGAAGCGCGCTGAAACTTCCAAGAGAGAAGAAGAGGTGGTTGACGAAGCCAACGCTATTTATAAGCAGCTCACCAACGATGTGAAACTCACGGATGGAACGCTTCTGTTTCTTACGAAAGCTCTCGTGTCCTGGTATCAAATGGAGCCAGGAAAGGTGAAGGTCCTCGACCCTCTCTGGCTCAAGGTCGACGGTACAACTGCTGGCCACAACATCAAACTGGACGGGTATACCATGCTTTGCTTCAGCATCCATCACCTCAAGCCTAAGCATTGGACCTTGGCTATTGTTGACATTGACCATGATGAGAAATCCATGATACTCAATCACCATGACTCAACCCCTAGCGAAGAGCGTTTCAATTCCGTTTGCGACAGCTTCCAGAAATGGAATGAGACTGCCGGACACAAGTTTGAGCTGCGGTTCAACAATGTCACCGTCAGTTGCTCCTCTTGCCATGAAGACTAATGCTGACCTCTATCTATAGCCTTGCACTCCACAGCAGGATAACATCAGCTGTGGAATTCACGTACTCTCCTGTCTGCGACACGCCTTGACAAACACACACTGCCCCCAATCGCTCAACCCCAATGCTGAGCGCAGATTCTTCATCCGAAATATCAAGCAATCTAACTCTTACGAAGGCGACTATCCCCTACAGGAAGTCAAGAAGATATTCGAAAAGCAGGAGCAAGGAATGCTAGTGGAATCGGTTCGAAAACGGACGGCCGAGTTCCTCGAATCAGATAGACATCTTGCGGCCATTGCCGTAGACCGCGCCCGCAATGCACTAAGAGATGCCCAGGCCACGCTGAGCCGCCTTCAAATCAAACAGGATACTTTAGCCGAAGCACTAACTCGCTTGGATGCTGCTGTCGAGACTAAATCCGAGCCCACTCGTCATTTGAACCTTGAACCCTTGGACCGAGGTGACAGCCAAGATGCGCTTTCTGCCCACCTGAGTCGATACAGCAAAACGCTGATGGATCAGAGCTTCGCGAATGGGTCTGAGATGGGCAGAAAGATCATTCACGAACATTATGAGGAGATCATCGAAAAGCTCAAGCAAGTTGAAAAGGATGTTGCCCAGAAACAAGAGGAATTTGATGAGGCAACAAAGGCTGTGGACATCAAGACTCAGACGTGTGACCTGAAGGAGAACATGAACAATATTTTGAAACTGAATGGGTCTTCTCTTTGGAACAATTGGTTTGAGCCGGCTTCGAACTAGCTGCAAAAACAAGGTGATTTGAAGGATGGTCCTGAGAAAGACGGTGCACAAGGAGTGAAAATTGGGTTTGGGTTGTGAATTAGACTGAGACCTTAGGCGTAAAAGTTTTTTATTTGTCGTTTATCTCCTATCGGCGCGTCAACTTGCTGTGGACGGCGTGAACCCCCGCGATCTTACAAAACGGAACATGGGTAGTCTCCAAATCGCTTGATACTTGGGTAACTATTCCTGAAATTGTCTAAAGCTTGGGTAACTCTCGTAATGTTCACTAAATATGACACAAGCAAGTCACAGATGTCAGCCTTGGAGCTCTTGTACTGTTGGAGGGGACTTGGTTCTCCTTTGGTCGCCAACTTCAGGATAGTGCCCATATGCCCGAGGATATTGTTGCTGGTACAAGTGTGCCTGGGAAAGGTCTGGCACCCCCGGTTGTGGGTAATGGTACATCGGGGGATGCGAGGTAGCGGTACTCTGGTCTTGATGCTTGGCTGTCTTTTTGCGAAGGAAGAGCCAGACAGATAGCCCAGCGATTATGGCAGCGGCCGGGACACCAACACCAAGTCCGATCTTCATGCCCTGACTGTCGTCGGTCGTCCGAGTATTCGTTTATGCCGTATCGTCTGACGTAGGGCTTGGATCGGAGGGTGTCGTCGAGGAGGCAGCAGTGATTGCAGTTGATGTTGTCTCAGTTGAAGAGGCGGTCTCAATCAAAGATACGGTTGAAGAAGTCACGTCATCCTCAATATTGCCTTTTGAATCAAGGAAGACACCTCGTTTACCGGCGCAACATCCGGGATCGTCTTCCCAACAGCAGCAGCTGCCATCTTCGCATCGATTTACACGCGGGAATCGGTTGTTCCTCTCCTCTAGAAAGGATCGTTAGCCGGGTTGAAGGCTCATAGATGGAACACAAAACGAGCTGAGAACGAACCGTAAAGACAAATGGCAGCACATTTCTTCTTATCGTAGGGTGCAACGGCACATGGACCTCTCAAGAAGTCATTATCTGCTTGTCCTTTGTTCTTAGAGTCGACTTGGCATGCAAGTTGCCCCCTCACCGCAACACGCTGAGGAACAGGGGCACTGCTTGTTGTTGGTCCACTGCTTGCCATCGACACCCCAGCACACATCCTCTTGAGCCACTACTGGCTGCAAAACTATGTAGGAAATGCCCAGAACAAAACTGAAATGCACATCTGGATAGCAGAAAGATCTTTAGACGAAAGAAGGCTGAAAAGTCTGTAGATGGCCAGAAGCAGCATCACGACGAGTACTTTGCAATTTCTCCACATAGCTGAATTCACGCACCTTGGCTGCATCTCACCATTCATGACATTCGGTTTAAGATGAGACGGATAATATCTGTATCAAATATTATAGAGTTTTACTTGGGCAGGACTACGCTGGGAAAATCTTAGATTTGCGAACTTCCTGAGCCAAGACTTTGCGCCAATGGCGGCGGCTCAGCCTGATCCATGGTTGGTTTGTTGGTTATCGGGCATTATGCTGTTGGTTGCAGGTAATGTGACATTCATCGGTGGTTGGACTAAGGCAGAAATCTCTGACAATACGAATCCAGGGGTGTCATCCTGACCAGGCTTAATTAGGTGCCGCTCACTGTGCTCTCCCATTTCCCAGTCTTAATTCTTCATCACGTCACACGACCTTGAGCCTGAATCGACCATCTGTGAACATGTCGCTAGCATCGGCATTCATAGTACGACTCGGCCAAATGTTCAGAGACCCTCCTCGAGATCTTGTGCGATTGGGAATCTTCGGCGCCCTTTCCCTTTTACTTATTCTCATCACCTGGAAGGGCTCGGCCAGCTTATTATACAGCTGGACGCCACCCATGAGCGAGTCTGAGCTGAAGAACATATCGCAAAAGGCGAAGGAACATGCCGAAAATCCTGTACAGGCTCCTTCTAAAAGTACCTTCTGGGAAGTTGGCCAACGATCACGAGAGTTGAGTCGCTGGCTGTCAAATTCTGACAAACTTGACCCGACTTCAAAGGTTGGGCGGCAGCTCCAGGATGTTACAGAGATAACAGCCCAACAACTATTCCCTTTGCCCCAGAACCCACCACAGAGCCCCGGATCAAAAACACCACTCTCTGACCTCCGACACTCTTTTGACAGAGGATCCAGAGGAATTGTGATTCCTGTCGGTGGAGGAGAGTACCAGTTCGCTTCGCTGGCCATTTGATAGTGAGCCAGCGCAAGGTGTTGGGCTGCCGCCTGCCTACACAGATTGTTTATGCCGGAGAAGATGACTTGCCCGAAAAGGATCGCGACAGGATCGCAAAACTTGACGGCACATCTGATGTTGAGTTCCTTGACATCTTCACTGTCTTTGATGATGGGACACTGAAGCTCAAAGACAGTGGGCCATCAAGGCTTTTGCATTGCTTGGGTCGCACTTTGAAGAGGTCATCGTCCTAGATGCTGATGCTGTGTTCATTCAACAACTTGAAAGGCTGTTTGCGCAAAAAGCATACATCGAGAAAGGAGCGTTGCTCTTCCACGACAGACTGCTCTGCCAACATGCGTTCAAAGAAAGGCACGAATGGTGGAAGGACCAGATCAAGGAGCCTTCAGCGAAGATGAACAAATCACTTTTATGGACAGAGGACTATGCTGAAGAGTGCGACTCAGGTGTAGTGGTTCTTAACAAGGCGCGAGTAAGCACTCTTGTTGGCCTTCTACATGTCGCATGGCAGAACACATAAGAAGTTCGAGAAGAAGTCACTTACAGGCAAGGTCACGGGGACAAGGAGTCTTGGTGGCTTGGCCATGAGCTTGGCGGGTCTAGTTATGAGTTTGAGTCGCATTTTGCTCATACTGATGAGAAGGATAAGCTGTTATGTTACAAGGGAAGTTTGTTGAAGAACAAGCGTGTGGACCCAGATGGTAATGAAGTCCCAGAGTACTGCATAAAGGACAGACAAAGGATGATATGATATGAGCTGTATGATTGAAACTCCAGTGCTGGAACTTTCAGCCGACGAGAAGCGTGTGTTGCGAGAAAGCAGTTAATGGCCCTGGCATCAACACTGGCCTCCTGTCTTAGCAGGGTCTGGTCTCTGTAAGCAGCGTCGCGGGGTCAGCGGGTGAGCTGGCACTGTCTGGAAGTGGTTAAATACCGCTCTACTCAAGGATCTAACACAGGTAAGGCAGTACTGCAGTACTATAACTCCCGCTTTTGGGGGCTTGCTGCATACAGATCGCATGCTATGGCTTTGCCCGCCAGGCCATTTCAGTGGAGAGAATCGGTCGATATATAGAGTCTATTGACATATATAATTTGTGTGTTGGTCATCTTATTGGTGTGCCGTCTCTTTTGGTGTCTAATTCGATCCTCCCAGGATCATTACTGGGATACCATTTATCGACCATGGACAATTTCAATTCAATCGCTCTCGAGCGTTTACTGAGCCCCTCAGGGCTGCTTGGCCTCACTGGAGTTTGGCTTAGTTATCGAGTCGCGCTCGCACTTTACAACGTCGCTCCTTTCCACCCTCTGTCTAAGTTCCCTGGTCCCAAAATTGCTGCCGTTTCTTATATATATGAAGCTTATTATGACTGGATCCTCATGGGTCGGTATGGCAGGAGGATAGAGAAGATGCATGAGCAGTATGGTGAGCACTTGACGAGGACTTCCTGATAAATTTGAAGGAACTAATATTCATTGAAGGTCCTATCGTGCGCGTTAGCCCTGATGAGCTTCACTGCAGCGACCCCTGCTTTGCTGACGAGATCTACATGGGAAAGCCAGGTAGAAGTACGTCCATTTAACTGGCTTCCTCGTCTCAGTGAAACCCTTGCGCTTACAATTCTCCCAGTCCGCGATAAATGGCAACATCACCTCAAAATAGCCGTCGCTGGACCAGTCTCAATGGCAACCGGCACTGCTGGACCGCATGAGCTGCATCACAAACGTCGGGCTGCCCATTCACGCTTCTTCTCACGCAGACAGGTCCTCAAGCTTGAAGACGAAGTGTACAACTACGCTAAGCTCGCTATTGAGAAAATGTTGCGCTGGACCGGCAAGGAGGCATTCGAAGTTAAGGGCGCTTTCAACTGCTATACTGCCGATGTATTCTCCCAGTATGCATTTGGAGAGCCTATGGGCTTCATTGAACAGGAGGGCTGGGAGCCCAACTTCGGGACTTGGACCTCGTCCTTGACAACCACCTACATGAGTACGTTCAGGGAGCTCCCTTTCTACTAGACAGTGATGCTAACTGGACGGTGAATAGTGCGCCATAATGGGTTTGCCAGGCGACTGGCTGATATCCTCCCCATCTTCGCGGATTATATGGGCGACGATGTCAAGAGGATCATGCACCAGATGCATCATGTTATCCCAGCGTATATCAAGACTACCCTGGCAAACCCCGATGGCGGCCGGGTCTTGAATTAGATTCTGAACTCGAACGTACTACCCGAGGAAGAGAAGAGTATTTATCGTCTTTCCGGCGAGGGTTTTGTCTTTCTTGTTGCTGGAACAGAAACCACTGCGGTTAGTTCTCCCACCATAGTGGACAGACCGAATTTGGGCAACTAACTCGATTCAGGCTATCCTCACAGTCATGACGTTTCACCTGCTTCACCAACCTAAGATCTATGCTCGTCTAATGAAAGACCTTGAAGGCATTGATCCCAATAATCTCAAATGGGCACAGCTCGAGCAGAGACCGTACCTCTGGGCTCTCGTTCAGGAGTCACTGCGGCACCAGCCTGGGGCAGCCGCTCGATCAGCTCGCATTGCTCGTGAGGAGGAACTTTACTATAGACCCTGACATTTCGCAATCTCAGCACCCTTGTCGTGGCTATACAATACCTGGCTTCAAATGAGACTTGGCTTGATAACAGAACCACTTGGGAAAACACAAGAGTTAGTTCCCGAGAATGTGCATTATCACTCTGCGTGAACCAGTACCACGATGTACTATCCCAGGGAGTCTTGCAAGAAACTGTTGCCTCTTCATGGATGGACAGAGATCCATAGTCTTACACAAGCGATTAAAAGGATGTGAAGGCTTTCTTGAAATACACGAATTATAGTCTGGACATGGGCATCCAATTAGCGCAACTATCTGATCTCCAGATCAAGATTCCAGACGAGGACTACAAGCGACAAACCCTCCAACCTACGACAACAGTACTTCAGCATTACACAGCCCACCATAATAGCACTTTACAACGCCTTGAGTGACGGCTTCGGCATAATTCGTAATTCCGATGCCATCAAGGATCTTTCCAGGCCATATATTGATATATCGTCCACAAAGCTCAAATACCCAGCGTTGGGAATGGGTCAGCCAAATGCTGGTCTCATGTCTGGGCTTGGCGGATCTAGAGTTATACCATCAACAATAAATAATGTCGCCCTCAGTTTGACGAAGTGGATACGAGATCGAAAGCTGGAGATGAGTCCAAAGAGAGGGAGTGCCACACGTATGGTTATCATTACACATGTTCGGTGGAATTACTTGTGGTTTCCTGGTGCAAGTCTGATAACCGGCATAGCGTTTGCGATTTTGTCTATGTGAGAGACGCAGAAGCTGAAGAATCCGGCACTTAAGGATAGCATACTGGCGGCTTTGGCATGTGCGCCGGATGAAGACTTGCGGTTGCGTCTGAAACAGGCTGCTGCAAATGGTAGACTACAGGAGATTGGAAGAAAGGTGGAAGTCCGCTGGGAGGAAGACGGTGAATTTGCCTAGTTGGAGGAAAAGAAGAATGATGAGCCGAGCGTTTGACAAAATAACTAATGATGAGATATAGAGATGAAGAAGAAGATAAATGATTATGCTATGATATTTGAACGGACCCCGTCTACTTTGATTCAGGGAGCTCGAGAATGACGCGTCTATACCTTCGGATTGGATATGATCCCTTGTTGTTGGTGACCTGAAGAATAACGTTCCATTCCTTATCAACCGAACTGGGCTGCTCCTCTTCCCAACTAGTCAAGTTGGTAGATATTCTGAGCATTGGTCGCAACGCCACATTGCTAAACCCTGCTTCGTTCACAGCAAGTATGCCGTTGGTTCCTGTTGGAGGCGCCAGGGCATCAACAGAGAAGAAGTTGGCAGCAAGACTGGTCAACATTGGTGATGCACACTCAACATAAGAGTACCATTCGAAGTCCAGCCCAGATGCATCGTCTTGACTATCTGTATCGATGGTATTGCTGGCATCCAAGATAATAGCGTCCTTTGGCCAACTTTGAAGCGCAGGGGCTCACTACCCGTGGATCCGTTGACGTTGATGCTCGGCGGGTGGGCGCCCTCGTCAAAGCTATCGACCAGAGTCCATTGCATACGAGCGGCAAAGTCGTCTTGGTACGCATCGCGCCAGCGTCAGATAGTAGCATAAGGACTAAACCAGGTTTGACCCTTGGTGTTGATCAAAGTATCCCCGGATGTGCCATACTCGTTAATATCAGTGTCTTCTGTGACGCGAGTATCTCGACCTCCCAGCCTCCATATTCCGGTCTACCAGGAATGTTCAGACCATTTTGAATATTCCAAATGAAGCTAGTTCATCAGACCGCAATTGCGACAGAGGTAAAAGGACTGCAACACTGTTACGTGCTTCAAAGCTTATCTTCTCCCCAACCTGTTGGCTTGGGTTGATCCTTTTCGTTAAAAGAGATACCCTGCCGATGATGCAAGTCAGTTGGCCGCAATTCCGGATCAAGCATATCAACAAAAGTCTGGTTAACCGTGCCAATCCTGAAGTTAGAGATAGTAACAGATGCGTTGCGAGGGAAATCGTCAAATTCTTTCCCTTCATTTCCCAAGCGATGGATCTTGTCATACTCTCGCTATCCAGAGGGTCAGTCTTGTCCACAGTATATATAGCTTAAAAGAGCACATTCACATCTCAGTATATGCTAAAAACAGGCACCAACTTATACAAGTGACCGTAAGCTCGCTGTCAAAATACACCGGATCTTTTCCACCGCTTGCCCCATTTGAAGTCTGACGCCATCTTTTGACAGAACTGCTTATTCATGGTATTGAACAGCTTACCGTTGGGTCTGTAGTCAGATGGTGCGCTGCGGAAAATCTTGCCTCCTTGGACATAGTAGGTGGCCCTAGTTTTAAAGATGTTTTCCACTTTTGGTGTCTGTTGTATGAAGAATTGAGTCACAACGCTGAACGTCTTTTTGGAGTCGATAGTGTTGGTTGGTCCAGGTCCGTAGAACGGTTCCATTTTGTTCCCATTAGGGTTCCAGCGACAACCGAACGCGAAACACTTTGTTGTGCACTTATCCTTATCGCACCTATGGTACCACGACGGAAGACAGGGACTCCAGTGGTAATTCGTCGACTCTATGTTCCCCTCCCATAGCACAGTGGTGTGACAGCATGCACCGGTACGACTTGTGCCCAACATGGGATCGTGCTTATCAGGAACCCATCCGTCGTAGTTGGCTCTTCCCTCGACGAACCTTTGACCCTTGTCGCATGTAGCATCATAATACCCTGTTCCGTACCTGGCGCCGGCTTTGTCGCCCTTTTTCTCGGATCGAGCGCCATCCGGCAACATCCGATTGAGTGACACTCTGGCCTTGTAACCTGGAGGGACGTTTCGAACATCGATATCGAAAGTATACTCTGAATCGTGTCGGCGGACCAAAGGCCTGTTCGGGTAACGCTCGTCCTCCAAAGGCATTACCCGAATGAGATCCTTGGGAACATGAGGCGCGGTGGCGCCGAGGTCCATTGTCAGGCTCGTGCCTTCGGTCTTTATGCCATGAGCTCGGTAGTCAGCGCCCTCGACACAGCAGTCCGCGGGGCAGGTGTCTTTATCCTTCTTTTTACATTGTGTTCTGTGCAAGTCCTTGATGTCGAAGGAGCCGGCGCAGCAATTTGTTTCACGTAGCGATGACTCCAGGACGATGGCACTGAAGTATTTCGTACAAGGCTTTTGAATACATTGATGCCAGGTGAAAGGTGTATGTACCTCCTCTATATTGCCACATGGCCATTGGGCATACGCTGAAGTGAACAGCGAGACGCCAAAGGCAATGGCGCTTTTCATGGTGAAGGGCAGTGCTTAGAAGCAGGATGAGAGGACGTAATGAGTCAGTGAAACGAAGGAAGTAGAAGAAAGAGGGGCGCGTGTCCCCTCAAGGCTGGTGTTCTCATACGATCTATGAATTGGGTTTATCGTGAGGGGGAACATTCGAGATGAGCAGTCGATGGGAAGTAAGCTCTCAGCCACAAATCTTAACTGCGAAACACATCTGGCTCAAGACTTAACGTTAGGCATTCAACTGTAAAGCTGATCAATCACCACATCAAAAATTCTAATCTGGAAATATAGATTATATAGGAAGTCTGACCAACAATTGACCCGAACCCTTTCCACGGTCCGATTGAAACAGCCCTGGCCTTCTTTAACTTCTGCTTAATATAGCAGCTTTGAGGGCCCAAATTTACCTATGTCGCTATGATGTTCATATGCTTTCCATCAGCTTGCGTTGTAAGCCTATCACAGATTAATTCCGATGCCTTGTTGCTGCCCCTTTCCACGATTTGGCAAGACTCCACCTGATGTTCCAGTGCGAATATAGACGAACCATGAGGCGCCATCACATATTAGAGTTGACAAGGGCTGCGTTGATGAGCTTAATCACATGCAAGTTATTAAGTTCACAGAGAACTCTACCGTGAAAGTGAAGATTGCGCCAGGCGATCTTTATTCCAAGCAATTAGGGCTCACCAAGGAACGTTCTCGCCGTAACAGGAACCCAATATTTACATTGTCCTGCTTTTTTATCTCATGCACTTGAATATCTCTCTATCCAACAGCACCGGCCCGAGTGTCAAGGCTGTCGCCGCATGCGCTTGCCATGCGTTTATCCCGCGGCTGTCTTGCCTGATCCTCAGACTGTCCCTTCAGCGCCCACAGTCAAAGTATGCCTCGATCATCTTCGGTTTTTCCATCATTTCTTCGCTGAAGGATATCCACCGCATCCGTACGGCGCCTCAGCTGTGTGGCAAGATGTGGCTGCGCTCTCACATCAGGTGAGTCACGCCGCCAATCTGGCTACCGATGCCGTGTCTGACTCGAATCCACAGTATGATTTCCTGGCCTCAAGCATACTAGCTCTTGCTGCCCAGCATCTGACTGTGTCCAATAAAGGCGACTACTCTGTACAAGCTCTAAATCTCAGGATCTCAGCTATTAGGGGATTAAATGATGCCCTGTCGTTGCCTTGCCATACCGCAGCCTATGCAGACGCCCGGTATGCTGCAATCATTGGCCTCACCTTCCAGTCTACCTACATGCCAGACGGGCTTGATGGAGTCCATAGCAATGATGCGTGGATGGATGCTCATCTCGACTACTCTAGTAACTGACCATCGGACATCCATGTTCCGTCAATACACGCGCGAGTCGTGGGTTATAGGTATGGAAAAGTACATGAAGGAGCAGCGCGGAACTACTAATGATATAGTAATTGAAGACTTCCTCGCATCCCTCAAAAGACTTCAACCATTGCTTCAAGGACAAGCTGAGCTGCAGTACCTCTCAAGACTGGAGAGATTAGCTCTACTGAGCATAAATCACCAGGAGACGGTTTGTTTTTACTTTCTCTTCACCATTAAAATCTTAACTAACAGTCACAGCACTCTTGGAAATGGTATTCTACTATGCTTTGACAAACAAGATGACGGATGAAGACTACGCCAGCTTCACGGATCCTTCCAACTACGGAGCCCAGATCCTTCTTGCGCATTTCTTGGTACTGAACCATATGCTAGAAGAATGCTTCCTCAGCACTACGGGCAGACGGTTTCCCTTTTCGGAACAGATCACCCGGTCCTGGATCTTGAATATTGGGACATGTTTGCCTGACAGTTTGCAGAGATACATCATGTGGCCTTTGGGTCAGGCAAGAGATCTTTCTTACTAGACTCGGTGGAGATGTTCCAAAAGGGTATGGAACTGAAGGGCGAGGTGGATTTAGGGAAATAATAACACAGCCTCCTGGAATCTGTTTCGAGCCCAGCCTAGAATGGGATTAGTAGCAATCGGGCGAATGCGAAGCCCCTCATTCTTGATCTTATTTTGAGAAAACGACGAAAGCGACGAACGAGCCAATCACGGAGGCTTCAATTCAGATGGTCGGTGCGCAACAATCAATAAGCCTAGACACTTGACTATAGTCCATAACCTATTGGAATTCACTCTCGGGTCATGTTGATCTGGACGCGCAACTAATTTTCGTTTTCCCTCTTCAAAACGACGCATTGTTGTGCCATGATGCTGGGTCCTGGAGAGGCTTCCAAGTAACAGCATCGAGCCAGTTGGTATAAAGACACGAGAAGCTGCAGGGCGATCACTGTTTTCTCTACTCTCTGTAGCAATCAGTCAAATCCCGATACTGAACATCTCCCATGAGCGCCTTATCTATACCTACAATGTCTACCATGATACCGACTCTCACTGCACTCGCCCATGCGTCTTCAACTGTCTCGTCAGCAACACCCTCGTGCACCACTGCAGTGCCCGACAAGTACGGCTATGGCCCTCCAGACTCTTGCAACGCCAATTATGGATTCTACCTCAATTAGGAAGACAACACAGCTTTTGCAGTTGCCTTTGGCTTGTCCACGGTGGCTCACCTGGCCCAAGCAATCATTCTTAAACAAGTACTTCCATCTTAGGCTGTGAAGAATAACAGACTGATATGACTAGAAATTCTGTTGGGTCATCGTTATTGGAGCATCTTGGGAGTGCATCTGCTTCATCGCTCGCGCCCTAGGTGCCAGAGACCAGCAGGAAGCGGCCTATGTCATCGTCTCGACTCTTCTATTTTTACTGGCACCGATTTGTAAAGACTCCATCTGCCACGTGCGATACTCAACTAACATCGGTACACAGGGATCAATGCCTTCATTTACATGATCGTCGCCCGTCTCGTCCATTTCGCCATCGTGGTAAGTATCCCATATGACAAATTTGCGTGCCATAGCTGATTTAATTAACTAGGTTCGAGTTATCTTTCGTCTCGTCGAATTCGGTGGTGGTGCAAATAGCAACAATGTGGTCCTTCGACACGAGGAGTTCCAGCTCTACCTTGGTGCATTGTCGATGCTCATCACTTTGGTCTTGCTGAACGTGGTGCACGCTGGTCAGGTACTGAAAGGTGCTCGTGCTAACTTTCCATCCGCCAAGGTCAAGTGGTGGCATGGCCAATCTGTGGCATTTGAGACTCTCGAACTGTCGTCGACGCACAGGAGTGGATGATTACCTGATGAATGAATCGAGACGGCCTGAACCTGTATGCCAACCTTTTTAAGGGTGCTTTACAGACAAAGGCCGTAGCAGAGGTCCTTGGTCGATGTTTGTTTCTGTCCGCTACGGTATTTACAGCAGAACCAACAGAAAAGTGGTTTGGGGTCCGATAGATAAGAAGCATAGTTGTTCGAAAGAGGAATTATTATTATTAGCAATCGCTATGCGTGCTGCCCTTTATATAGTCAGGAGACCAAATTGGTAGCGATGTGAGCAAGAAGGAGGAACATTCGATAGGAGAGCGTGCCTGTACAAATATGATCAGTAATTGGCCTGCTGCATATTCAGTATGAATTAAGTAACGCGAATGTTATCAATTCAATGTATGGCTACTGCACCTTTTCTAAATCACAGTAATTAGTCAGAATCTTGTCGCACTTCTGCCAGCTGACAGCTCAAAAGAAACTGTATAAGGATATTAGAAAGATAATACAGGAGAAGGATGGGGGTAATGCCTTACCATGGTGCGGCGGAATGACTACCTTCTTAGTTCTATGAGAGCCATGATATGAAGCTAGAGGCCATTCAATCTTAACAAAAGAAGCAGATAGACTTGATTTGACAGGAAATACTTAAATAGTGGCAAAAACAGAACCCCCAATAATGCAAGCTAAAATCATACATGTTATGGCGCCCGCCCCTAACTTGTCCATCATTGTGATCTTTGCATATTTCGGTTTCGATACGTCGACATCCATGTTCGTCTGGCCACCACCAGGATTGCCTTTAGACGTTCCTCCAGTCTTCGTTGTCACTGGCGGTTTCGCCTTCGGGCCGAGGGTGTACATGATAGATTGCAGAGAACTCATCTGCGGCCCAACCCCAACGATGCCATCAAACCCGTTGGTCAACCATGTGAAGCCGCAAGCCGTGCCAGCCTTGCCTGCAAAGCCTGTGGAGGGTGATCCTGAACATGAAACAGCGGCCTGTTTTGCTGTCGATAGCAACGTCTGTGTGATGTACTCAGAGGTGTGGGGAGCTACCAGTGCTGTAGCTGCCATCCAGCGGGCGAGGTAGCCTTTGAAGGTCTGTTGGTCGAGGTTACAGAGCTTGTGCTCCTCGCAGAATTGCTCATAGATGACACCATCCTTCACAAACGTGGTCTTGATGTCCTCCAGCAGACCGTCTACTCGGGTTTTCCACGAAGCTTTTCCGGTTAGGTTGTACATGGCAGCAGCTCCATTAAGGTAAACACCACTATTGTAGGTCCATTGGTTAGTATCCATAGAGCTGGGGCATTTCCCTTCGAAATGGACGCCATCTCGGACCTGGTAATCACTGCTGATGAGTCCGATCTTGGTTTCCCAGTCCCAAACCTTCTCAGCCCAGTCCCCGTAAGTGGTGTTGCCGGTATAGCGGGCGAGGCGCGCAGCTATGTTAAAGAAGCAACCGTTCGAGATGGAATTTTTGTAATCGTATCCCGCATTCCAGGTGAAGATTTGCCATCTCATTCCACCGTCGCAGTGCTGTGTATCCCAACGGCTAACATATTCGTTGAAAACAGCCTGAACTAGTGCCAGCCATTGCGGCTGGTCTGATGGCGGGTCAGGATATTTATGTTCAGCTGCCGACATAGCAGCCACTGCCCAAAACCCTTGGTCGTCGTTGCCTTCTGTCATAGTCTGGTTATCAGGCATATAGTCGTCGTTTGTTCCGACCTGATGCAGCATAGCCTGTGTAGTAATCTTGTTGTAGCTCTCATCGCCAGTAAGCCACCAGTAGTCGATTAATGTACCAAACATGCCCCCTGCCGTCCACCCTGTTTCGAATCAGATGCTGAAGTCGTCGTGTATTCCTTTTCATCATCACTTACAATAATAAGGATCTGGCAGGTTGCCTGGCGTATCACCGGTATTGTTGCCAGTGTAGTATTTCACCAAGCCATAAGCAATAGTACTAGCAGCTTGTTTGACAGAGTCTGAGCATGGTAAGTTACCCAGCAGCGAAAAAATAAAGACCGGTTGACTTACTTTCATCGTCCCATGATACATCAATGCCGTGAACAACAGCTGCTAAGGCCCAAGTTACAGCGACCGTTTTAGCCAATGACGCTCTCATCTCGCCCAATGATCGACCAGCAGGGAATAAACTTTAATGCTAGCGCAGAGGGAGGGACTCAACTCCGCGGCTTATCTCTTTCATCAACGGAGCAAGATCGAACAGCCAAGTCTGCTGCTATCAAGTCTAAAAATGCTCATGAGTTTTATAAAATGTACACGCAATAATTTGAGCGAGCAAGAACTCTTCGTATCGACTGAGACACTCTCCTGAATTAAATGACGAATCGTCTGTCAAAAGGGGTTAATCGGCTAGCAAGGAGGCGCAGTCTTGCTTTTTAGTCCAGAAACGGGGCCGAAAATTGCTTCAGGAAATTCAGGTCAAAGGGGGCGGAGCAATAAACACGAGGAAGCGAGAGCACGGATTACGCAAACCCTGCGCTATGGACTCGCTTAGATGCCGGGGAAATAGCTGGCATGGATCAATAAGTAAGTCTAGGCTCAACCCTCATTTCCAGTTTATAAGCTTCCGTCTTTTCCATGAAGAAGAAATTCACCGGGCGAGTCATTCACAAGCTTACGTCTCTTAAGACACTGTTTAAGAAGGTCGCGGGACTTATCAATCTCGCCCAGGAGAGGCGTGCATGCGACAGATCAGGTCCAGTAGTAAACGCAATACCTGAATGCCAAACAACAACCTAAGATTAAAGTTCGTTTGATGAATGTCTCGTTTTTTTGGTAGTTAATTTTAGAAACGGTGCTGTTTCACCGTAGAAGATGAGGCCTAGCTTATTATTGTCGTATAGAATCACTGGGAAATACTCTGTACGCGCGTCTAAATTACGCGTGGCCCGCACCCGGAAAGTACCATAATCAGATGTTTCGAGATGGCCAATTGTGAAATCAAGAGACATTGACGTACCCTATAGAAGACGATTTTCTGTTTATAACTGCCCTAGCGGTAAAGAAGACTTTGTGATTTGAGCAGCCAGTCACATGTCAGTTTATCCGCTCCTTATCTCCCAATTTCGCTATGAGAGGATGAGAACATTGAGAAGCGTACACAGATTTCTACTATCGACACGTTCATTCCGTCGAAGCTTTCGCGCGCCTTGCTTCAACCACTTTAACCGACTTGCACTGGCAGACCCCGCTGCGGCCGTAACTTGGCTACAGCATCAGCATCACTTCCCCAGAACCCTGCTCCAGACAAAAGATCATTTACTCCAGTCAACCGAGATACGCCTGTTCAGCTAGAGATCTCGGCTCCATCCCTGTAGCCAATCTCAAAAGTGCAATGCAGCCAGAGTACGGATAGCGTAAGTCGTTGATACTGTTCCAACCTACTTGTGACCACTATAAAACATGCTTTCACCCCGCATGCCTCGCGCCAAAGTCGCTTGATTGTGGTAGGTACGGAGTAGAGCCACGCCAGATCGTCGAATAAAATTGCCGATAGATCCGATGTCTACGTAATGACAGCCGCCTTATCACCGGATAATCGGTATCATGGCAATCTTGGCACTGTTGGCAGTCGATCCCGAAAGTATATCACTAAGCCAAAGGAATACGCTTCAGCACTTTCGCTGTATTTGTTTGTGACAATGATTGCGCGTCTGTAGGCATTTCCTACAGACAACGGGCTGTTTATTCTCGGACGCTGCTGCTAGTGATAGAATGCCATCCTATCAAGTTATGAATATATGCCCATGGCCAGGGCAAGGAAAAGAAAGCAATGGCTGATATCTGTCACACATGACTAGCAGAAGGTCACTGTTCTGCTTCTTGACGACCCTTTCTCCATTGCCAGATGGCTTTGCACCAAAACCATGTCTCGATAGTACCAAAAACGCTCAGGACTACCATCACGACTATCCTAGTTCGTTTGCTAAAGCCCTGCTCGATACGCTACGTACGGGCAGGTTCAAACGGATATAGGGCTAGAAAATGTACATTATATAATTTAAATACATTAGTTTTTTTACACTTTACTATACCTATATCTATGTATAGAGTAGCTACCTAGGGGTATTACTATACATAGATATTTTAGTTAATTTTATAGCTAGCAATATAATTTCGGAGACCAGGTACTGTTCTTAAACAGACACGATGATGAAGTCAGCCTTCGTATCCCGTATCGCTCGTATCGCGTATTGAACCCCCCCCCTTGATGGAGTAGTATGCCAGCGTCAAAATGAGTTTACCAAAGGGTTAATATTTTCCATATGGATTGGATCCCTTGAGATGGATCAAATAATTAATCATCACTGGGATTGGGCTTCATACCTACATTGCGATGTCATTCCGATATTCATCTACACGTTACCAAGCGGCCAATTGATAAAAGCAACACTAAATCAAAGGAGACTAGAGCTTAGAGGACCTGGGGAGTCTCAGCAAGCTTCAATGTAATGGCAGGCTTCAGCCCTACGACAGTGACTCAGATCTGCGGCGTCGGAGCCTGGTTTGGCCACTCCAGATCTCGAGATGCCGCCTCGCCACTCTCGTCCTTCATTGGTCGGCCCGAAGCGTCGCGAGACTATTCCAGCTCCACTTTGTCCGTCAAATTTCACACGCTGTTCGGTTGTCCATG
This sequence comes from Fusarium agapanthi, assembly GCA_001654545.1. Lineage (NCBI taxonomy): Eukaryota > Fungi > Ascomycota > Sordariomycetes > Hypocreales > Nectriaceae > Fusarium > Fusarium agapanthi. The sequence continues at coordinate 157,187 of LTDI01000156.1, forward strand.
TCGTGGTAAGCCCAGTTATTGTGGCAAGACTATCATTTCCTGCTGCTGCCTTGGGTGGCTCCGTTCACGCTGCTGAATGACAACAACTTGCATCGATCCCTGGATTAGAGAGATTTCTCGGACTGTTCAACGAGCAAAGGTTAAGTGTTTGTAAGACACGCATTCAACATTATCAATTGATCAATCGACTTCTGATGGGAAGAAGTAGTAAAAAATAACATCATCATATATCGTTTAATCGCTATATACTTGCTGTATAATATCTATATCTATAAAGTTCTTGACTTTTGTGTCTAGATGGAGTTGTCGCCGCATGAGAAGACGCCGCGAATGGAGCTCTTATCGTTCTCAAAGATGTTCAACAATTCGGTGATGGAAGACCACAAGCCTCCACCGTTCATGAACAATGACTGGACAATAAGCATGCCGTTAATAATGCAGAGGGTAATCTTCTTCCAGTTCTTGGTATACTGGCCCTTATTGATGTGGAACCAGAAGATGGCACTGAGACCAAATGTGAACCAGGCGATCGTGGTGGCGGAGGAGATGGAGAGGATGGAGTCGAAAATTGGGATGGCATTGGAAATGACAAAGACAATGATCCAGTAAAGGGTCACACAGGCAACCCAGATGCCCCAAGACTTGACGCTTCGGTCGGTGACTTGGTGGGTAGCCTTGATTGATCGCATGGCGACAACATACATGTACTTGATGCCGGTATGACCGAAAGCCATAGCTGTCGCGAACACACAAGGAAGCACGAGGCCGTAGGCGACCTTGGCGGCGATTCGGGGCGCGGATCCAAGAGCCGGAGAGGTGGTGTATTCGCTGGCAAGGCAGTAAATAGCGACGGCGACGATTGTGTAAAGGGTAATGGAGAAGACCTCAAGGCAAGCCAAAGCCATAGGGAAATCGCGGCTAGGGTTCTTCATCTCGGCCATATATGAGACGAAGCTGATGTTTCCGGCATAGGCGTAGCAGATCTTGAGACAAGCGTTGAGACCTTGTCGGAAGGTTGGGTTGCCGATGACCTGGATCTCGCGATCCCATCCGGGGGGAGCCTCCGAGGGAGGATCGAGGCCCAAGCTGATCATGACGGTAAGAGCGGCGGCTAGAATACTGATTGTGGAGGGGATACCAGATTGTGAGACGAATTTGACCGTTCGGGGGAGACAAAGGACCCAGCAAGCGACGACGGCGATGATGACGAAGCTGACGGTACAGAATGCGTGATTGCTGAGGGTATTGAAAGCAACTGATAATGTCACACTGGCAGATGCGCAGGTCATCATAACCTTGATCATCAAACCAATACCCGCAATGATCTCAAGTGGTCGACCACCGATGATACCGCACATATCGACGACGTTAACGACGTGGGGATACTTTCTGTAGAACTGGAGGAGTTCATAGGCAGTGTAGGCAGACAGCGAACCGAGGCCAATAATCGCGATGACCCCAGGGACCACTCCCAAGACCTAAAATAACTGTAAATAATACTATAATAAGATCAATTCTCTTTTATTTACCTTGAGGCAGCCTGGCAATGACAAAACCCCAAGACCAACTTGGTTGGTGACAAGGACGAAGACCGTGTCCCATTTGCCGAGTGTTCTGTAGTTCTTGCCGCCTTGGTTGAAGATGTTTTGCACGGGCTCGTCGGATTGCTCCTTGGAGTCCATGACGTCGCCGCCATCGTTGATCGTGTTGATCTCATCGCCGTCAATGCTGCGAATAGATGCAGCACGGTGATGCTCGGGCTGAGCCATCTCAGGCTGAGTCTTGGTCGTCTTATCTTCAGCGCCCATATTCGATAAAAACCGAGTGATAGTAGACAGTAATAAAGCCTCAATGTGAGGTAAGAAGGTGTATAATGGCGGGTTATGATCAGCGACAGTTTGACGAGAATGAAGCCCAACCTTAACTCAACATCGGGCGATGCCAAATCTTATATGCATTCGCCAAGCCCAAAAGTCTCCAGATGTTTATCTCCCGTAGAGACCTTGTAAAAAACGCTCGTCTCGTTATCTCTCGCACGGAAGAAAAAAAACTCGCGGAGCCCCATGGGGGAACGTGAGTCTCTCACGTAAAAGTTAGCAAATCTTCAAAAACCATCAGGTCATTGGAATGTCTCTTGGCCGAGCAAAAAGAAACGGGGCCGTAGATTCAAAAAGAAAAAAAAAAGGAGTTGGTGTTACGTTATGTGTTAGCGATCTTTGCTCAATGAGAATTGGTTGGTCAAACGAGATGAACAAGAGATCTCCAGTAGGAGATGGAACGGAGATGACCATGGCATGGTTGAACCAACGGTGTCTTGCATCAATTGTCCAAAAGGATGAGTAAATATGTTCTGCTGGAGAGTGGCTGTCGTTGAAATGAGGCTCTCAAGTGCTGCCTCAAGGTGAGAGATTCGGTCTAGCACACGGCTAAATCGGACGCCAAGTAACAAGCTTATTTCCGCCTCGTACGGTGTGGTGTCGGAGAGACAGAAAAGAACCTTGTTGGAAAATCTGCCGGCGGTATTCAGCGAGAATAAAGGTTCAGCATTTCCGTTACGCGAAAAATAGCTTGTTTTGACACATGCATTGGCCATTCAGTGGAGTCGCCCAGTCTTTTACACCTTGCCGTAGTGCAGTATCCGACACCGGCGCAATACAAGTATTGCTATTGGAGAGAGATAAAATAAAGTCTCGGTGGTATTGTGCATTGTGTTGAGTCTATCGCCATTGAGGCGGACGGTTCACGCATCGTAAGATTCTGGTCGGGCGGACTTGAGAAGTGCCGGTGAGTTTATTCCCGTTCATCTTGATAAGAAGAGGTTCCATGGCGGAGGGGAGACTGATCAGCGTCCTACGTGTTCTAGAAAACAACGCGCCTCACTTTCCTGCATCCAAACCCTGACTCGCGCCCTGTTGTCATAGACGGCGCATTGGTTGGAGTCAGATTCAGGATCTTGTGGGGGCAAAAAGGTTGGGGAAATGAGGGGGAGAAACCCAATTTCTCACTGTTTTTGACTCAGATGCTCCGACTTTTCCTCTTATTAATTGTCCAAGATCGTGGGGATCTTTGTGTCTTGGCGGTATTAACCTTTCGTGTTGAATGACTAGCCGACATGCAACTGGTCAGCAACACGTCTGGGGAAATGACTGATGTTGACAGCACATATCCTCCCCCGTGTTTTGGAGTCTTCCAAGGAAGTGGTTTCCTTGGGGTAATTTGTAACTAGTCGCTTTTCTTGACATCACCTTACCCTTGGCGGAGTTGCTTGGTACCGAATTATCCCGACCATTGAGGGAGGACTGTTATGTAAAAGCTCATCTTATTTACGACGATCCCGCTATATGTATGCAATGAAATAAATGTTATATAATCGACGCCACCCGCACCATCTCGCTGACATTCCGTTTACTTGGGCAGCTCGCACTTCCAGCTATCGGGGTTTTTGTAGTTGCCCTTGCGGTCCCAGACATTGCGGTAAGGATAGCGGCAGTGTCTTCGCTCAAAATCCACCTTTCCAGTGCTAGAGCCGTTGACGTAGCGAACACCTGTAATGGTCTCAGGTGCCTTGCCTTCCTCAACCCACTGGATAAGAGCGAGAAGGACGTTGTTCTTCGCATCCTTGCCGCCCAGGTTGGCCCGGTTGTTTCCAATGCGACTGGCTCCAATTCCGCCTGAACAGTGACCACAGCCGCTGACACGGAAGTATCGGTAAAACTCATCAAGCTCAGTGTTGCTCAGACCCATAGTGGCCGAGACGTGGTTGTAGTATTCCATCGAGTTGTCGGAGCTGATGAGACCGTCCTCGAGGCCATGCCAGTGAATGATCTTGGATCCACGCTTGCGGAACTTGGAAAGGTCTCCCTCCCATGTCTCGACGTTGAAGGGGTTAACCTCAGAAGCCTTCTGATAATCATTGGGTCCAATGGTGTTGGGGTCCCACTTGGTATCGTTCCAAATAACATACCGGAACCATTCCGTGGAGTAAGGGAAGGGCTGCTCGCCAATGGCAAAGCCGAAACCCTGATCGGCTCCAGGAGGAATTCGGGGGTAGATGTATGTGCCGTTGTTACCATACAGAGGACCAAAGACCTTGCGAACTGTCTCGATCTGGGGTCCAGCCAGGCAGTTCTTGTTCTGACCCTTGGTGCAGACAAGAGCCTCAGGGCGGTACTGGCAAAGGTTGGGATCCTCGAGGATACCATCGGCAACACCGTCAAGGGGCTCGTCGCACTGAACCAAGACGTTCTTCTGGACCATGGCCCATTCCTCTGGGCTGAGATGGGCAGCCGCTCCAGGGGGACCAGTGATTCCCCAGAAGCTTCCAGAACGGGACTGCAGACCGTTGAAGCGCATGGCGGGAGCACCAGCCACAATACCATCGAAATCATCAGGGAAGCTCTGCGCCTCCTTCCATCCCTGTCGTCCACCAGTTGAGCATCCAAGATAGTAAGACTTGGTATGCTTCTTGCCATAGAACTTCTTCGTAAGCTCTTTGCCGAGAACAGTTCCAGTGTGGACTGAACGGTAAACATAATCCTCAACGACTCCCGAGTTCTTGTACATGGGGGCAGCAGAAGTGCCGTTGTGGCCGTTGTTAGCTCCAACAGTCGCAAAGCCAAAGCCAGCACCGTAGGCAACGTCATCGTACTGGATACATCCAGCCATTCCACCATTTCCAGTACTCAGGAATCGGCCGGTCCAGTTGGAAGGAAGCCAAGCCTCAAGGGTAAGGTTTGACTTGGGACCAGTGGTGACAAACATGGCCACACGGCAGATCTCAACATCAGTGATAGTGCTCTTGGGTGTGCATGTTGGGTGGTTGTCAGGAAAAGTGATATTTTTTCCAGCAGGCACGTGCTCAGTGAACCAGACCTTGGTATTGGGCAGCTTCAGCGAGTTCTTGAAACCAGCGCATTTAACCGCAAAGTCATCACCCTTGCCAGCAGCAGTACAAACCCCCAACCCCGAAAAGAGCAAAAATGTAGGACGCATAATATCTTGCGGTAAACAAATATCAGTCGAGGTGTCGTTGAGAACCTGGGGAATAAAGCCAAGCAAGACGACAAGGCCGGCGGACAACATTATTTTATATCCGTCTCCCGCATAAACGTTTACCAAAACCCATGCCCTTATATTTTGCGGGGGATCCTTGTGACAATTTTGACCAAGTACGCAGATAATTCCTGAAGCAGCAAGACGCAGTTGATCCCTACCAGATCAGCAACCCTCGGCAATATCGTGGGAGTGCTATCGCGGATTGAGGATGGTTTGGCAGAGCGGTAGTTGGGTTCGTGAGGGGAAGAGAAGGGGTCTTGAAACCTCGGCTGGCCTGGTTGGGAACTAGATCCGGGGTGCATGATGGATTGGGGAGGAGTTTGCGAGTCAGTCGTTGTGAGGATGGGCAGAGATATCGGTCCGGATAATCTAGACTACTTGAGATGGAGACTAGTTTTATTATGGGTTCTGTTATTAGGGGCGCTGCGGGAGTTTTCGAATGAGGCCATTGTTAAATTAAATCTTGCGTCTTCATATGTGAATTCGTGGCACAATTATGCCCTCGGCGTTTGAAGTTTGACAATGCAACAGTCGCCAAGAGAGTGATTTCTGATCTCTTGAACTGCAACCGTTGAGATCCAGGCCTAGTTCGCGGTCTTTTCTAGCACCGACCAGCATGCTACCCCTGCTTAGCCGATCGATATTTGTCGCCAGTAAGAACCATTGCACATCTGTTCAGGAACCGGATAACATTCCGAACCATTGTGCGTCAAAAGGGTTCCCAATGCAACATCCTCTTTGTCAACGACGGCTGGCCGGCAAGCATACGGAATACGTCACTTGGATCCCTGTACATCTACTTCATTATCACTACTCCATGAAAGGTGATAGATGCGTGTTTTTGCAGCCTCACGAGTTTTCAGAAGTTGAGTCAACAAGTGAAGTTGGAAATTCAATTGTTATATCCAACCCCTGTGAACTTTATCGCCATTTCCGTAAATTCGTATTCCCATTCACGGTGAATACCCCGGATCCACAACTAGTTCGGTCATCAGAACTTTCTAGCACATTTTGACTTTTCATATCGGAATTATCACGGCGGTGACATTCTACCAGGGTGTATCAAATCACGCCATGTCCATCCATAGAGTGTTAATATCCATCCCGGCCATGTCACCGTCGGCCTCGCCCTAGCAATTCCCCTTACAGTCCGGCAAAACCATCTATTTCCTGGTCAGCATCTTATCTCCGTTGATGAAGTAGAATAACTTACTGCCCACATGTCAATAACAACATATTTACCCTTGCTTTCGGCTGGCGGTCGTTGCAACACCCCCACGGCTAGGACATAGTTCAACCACTCATAATCCGGGTGCGCTGCCTGGAAGACGCCCCTCAACAACGTCCTCCCATCTGGCTGCGTCGGGCCAGAAGTCTGGATATAAATATCAACACAATCATGAGTTCTGAGGTTATATCGGGTATCGGGGAAGAAAATGCCCTTGGTGTCGGTGAGACCCCAGTCGGCACCAAGGTTAGTGACCGTTCCCGAAAGCTTGGGTCCCTTGAAGGTTCCGCCGGTGATGGGAATCACAACGCGGCTACCTTGACCGTAGTCGCCAATCGGCCAACGTTCGCCGAGGGTTGCGTTGACGGTGTAGAGATATTCATAGGACGGCGTTCCCATGAGTTGGGACGCTGCCAGGATGGCATTGGAGGCGATGATGAGGGGAGTCAAGAGTCTCATTGTGTCAATTGAATTGTCCTTGAACTGTCTATCACAGACAACTCATACTGGATCCTCTACGCTTTTATAAACTCTTTTTATCCTTCTTTTTCCCCAGATCGCCAAGTCGCTATGATGATTCACCGATCATGGAGAATGGTGATCGGCTCGAGGTGAGGGGTCGGCACCCCGCATAGATCCTTCGGCAATTGAATGCGGCACGCGCGCCGCTTACTTAGTTAAGAATGTCTTCATCCCGTATTGAAAGAGCTTCGAGGACGGGAAATTTCTTTAACCGCAGAACGAGTTCAAGCGTCATGCGGGGAAAGCCGATTAAGGTCAGGGCATCCGAATGCTAGATCGGACAGGCCATCCGACTTCACCGTTATGGTATAGGGGGATAACTTGCATAACTCGCTCGGCAGTTTATGCTTCCTGGGGGAGGAAAGAGAACTAAGAACCTCAATCCTAAATAATGAAAATATTTAGGCAATATTAGCCTCAGTTTAGGGGACTCTTTACTAAGTTTATTTTAGCACGTCTGCTTGAGTCTTGGGTTTTCTTCCCCTGAGGGCTTCCAGTCATAACCCAGTTGCTGTGACATCATGAACCACGGTCTTTCTCTATCAATCAGGGTATCTCGTTGATCTCTTCCAGATCAGCCGTCGTCTTGAGCTGCCCGTTCAGCCTCATTCCTTTCTCTCCACATAGCAGCCCTATCGGCTTGTCGTTCAGCTCCCGCCCAAGTCCTCCCCTGTAGATGTTTCAAACATAGCTGTTTCCCGTCATCAGGGTAGTAAAGCCAACTAGCCCATTTCGTCCACTGCTTGTCGTTAGCAAGTGCTTTCACATGGCTGCAACTCATGATGTTCGCCTGAGATAGAATGAAGGTACACTTACGAGTCCTTCCTTCATTTGGGCACGAGCTCTTTGTCCGATCTTGTCCTCAATAAAGTCTCCTCGAAGCATGGCCAACCGTGAGGGGAACACCCTCTCGAGATAATGCGCTGTTGATGCAAGATGGGGTTTATCATGCCAGAAGTAAATCGGCGTCAAGGGTATCTTGACACCAGGATGTGTCGGATCCTCGTATTTTTGTGTAAGGGATGATGATAGCTCTCGCAGGACTGGATGTTGTTCTGATATGGCATGTGAGAGCATACGAATAGCTGCTAAGCATATATACTTGATGGGAGTTTCTGGGTGCGAATCGTATGCTTTCATGATTTGTACAAGAGGTGCCACGGGGAAGTCTGCGACCAAAGCCCAGTCATGTTGCTGCACCCAGACAAAAGGAGTTTGAGTTACCCTCAAGGCTGATCTGACTGCCAGACCGAATCCTAGACGTCTTGACGGCTCTATAAAGGTGACCTTCTTGTCACCTGTTTGCGATATCGTGTAATCAACGGTATTGTGAGGATTGGGACTACCATATTCCGCCGTAGCACGCCGTTGGGTGAACTCAGCACCGACATGGCGATACTTTGTGAGTATCAGTTCCTTGACATTCTTCTTGTATTCGTCAAAATCTGCTGCTTGCTGCGGCGTGACTTGTCCCTTCTTCAATCGCGCTGTAGGTACTATCTGATCAAAAGTGTCGAAAACAACAATAGCATTACATAATGTCAAAGCATGACAATGCTCTTGGAATGACTCGACAACCGCCGAGACGAGCTCCGTTGATGGCGCGGATGGAGTTGGCGAAGTTGTTATTATGACGGTGACCAATTTTGGCACGGTCGTATCTTGGGTCATTTCGCTGCGGTTGAATGACGTGAGGTGTCGCTGTCAATTGGGCTGAGCATCGGTAAGCATTTACCCTGTATGCGACAAACGTTGGGCTGTGTCAAGGCAACCGATGGCGGTGAGATTGGGCTTGGATGTGATGGGCCGGGCCGCTTGGCTTCCTGACGCGGAAAATTTTGCGTGTCGCACCATGACCATGACCATGACGCGATAAGAGCCGACGGCCAAAGTAACGAAAGGCAAGTCAATCAACGCTCCTACAACGGTCGCAAGCATAAATTGTCGCAGTTGAGTGCGACATCATTAGAACCAACCTTCTCATGGCATTGAACTGATGGTTGCTGGCTCGACGCGCGTTCAGATAACACTGTGTAACATTGACTGACGTGCAGAAGTGCAACCTCAAATTGGGTGCATCACCAGCCAAGAAGCCTAAGGCCAAGTCCCAACGGCTGAACTAGGCTCGCTTAGCAAATAGCAAAACACTAAAGCAAGTCATTAAAGTGTTTCATCACGAATTCTTTGCTTTAACGAAGTGATAGACGCCCGTTAATCTGGGAAACCGGGTTGTCGAGACCCAGCCGTGCACGCCCTGGAAGGCAAGGGATGCATCAAGCCGCTGTCTCGGCACGTGGATCAATTACGAGTGCAGCAGAACACTCTGTTCGATTGATAGATACGAAGCGATTCGTGTTGCTGCATATTTCTTGGTAAAAATAGAAAGACACTGTCTTAGCTGTGCTATGTACGGATAGCCCGGGGAGGAAAGAAAACTCAAGACCTTGATCCTAAGTGACACAAAGGCTTAGGTAAGTTAGTATAGATTTATGATACCTGTTGCTGAGTTTATTCTGACACCATGTATTCCAGGTCCGCAGTTTTCTTGCTCCCTGAGGGCAGTGGTTGGTGTTGTGCTCTTCAGTGGGTCTCGACCCCTGGAGCTAAGAAAAACTCCCCAACCTCAAAAATTAATCTGGCGACTCGTCGACTTGGCTTTGTCAAACCAGCCCAAGCCAAACCAACCTCGCTATTTCCAGCCATCGCCTTTACAGACCCTCACTAAAACATGAATCAGTTCCTGACATTGTCGGTGTAGATTCTCATTCCTTTCACTCTCTACCCGCTATTTTCATGTCTTGTTGGTAAGACATTCTCATTCCAACTTTTTTGTTCTCTCACCGCTTATCACATCACAGCCCCGCGCATCATGGCTGCAATGGCGGCTCCGAACCAGCCAAGATACGCACTAGAAGATCCGGGATTCGAGCCTCGCACTGCTCGCGACGCCCGCGAGGCAGCTCGTGCTGCGCGAAATGGCCAGAGCCCGAGATACAGACGCACTCAATCGCCCGAGCAACTCGATGACTTCCGCCCTCAGAGTGAAGAATTCGACATGCGCTCACCTACCTCCGACGTGGCAATGCAGGAGGCCATGGTCGCACAAGCACAACAGCAGCAACAAGTGAGTTTTTCACGCTAGAGAACACTGTTTTTCTGCAACATCTTTTCTCCGCGCCAGAGCCTCGTAATTAACGTTTTCCTATTAGCGTGTTGTTCCGGTTCAGGTGCCTCGTAATGCCGGACAACGCAGACAGCCTCCTGGCCCAGGTCCAAACAACAACGCTCCCAGAGGTCCAGGCCCAGCTCCTCAGCAGCCAATGCCTCCTACTTATCCTGGCGGAATGGACGGCGGCCCTCCTCAGCAGCATCCCAATGGCCCTAGAGAAGGAGGTCGGTACAGACGACAATCCCGCCGCGGTTCGGAGTCTGAACCCCGACCTCATGGAGACTCACCTCCCCGAAATGGACCAAACACCCAGCAGAGCCGTGTTTCTCAATCCATGGCCTCAGATCAGCACCGGCAGCGCCGCGCACCTTCACCAGACCGTCTTGCAGTCCCTGGCAATGACATCAACCGTCTCAACAGCCCCTCCATTCAAAAGAGCGTTCTTCTTCCTCTTGAGCAGAAGATCCACGAGTATGATCATCTCATGCAAGAAGCCCAAGCCCAAATGAGCCAACTCGACGATGAGATCCGCGCTCTTCAAGAGCGACGTCGCCAAGCCGAAGACCGCTTCATTGAAGCCAAGTCCAAGCATGACGAATACGAAACCCAGCATCTTAACGTGGGCAAAGCTCTCCGCGGGGAACCCATGCAGCAGCCCCCGCCACCCGCAGTCCGTCCGCCCGTTCAGCGCATGGAGAGCATCGACAGTTTCGACCCTCGACCCGTCAGCGCACAGAGCTCTTTTCACCAGAAGCCTAAGAAAGGGGGCTTGCGCATGTCTCTGTTCAACAGGAGCAACTGACTAGATACGGGTTGTTTATGAAGTTATGCGTTAATGACTGGGATATTGCTGGATATGGGAAAATGACTTGATTTGTTTGGTTTTTTCGAAACTTCTTGGTCGTCCGCGAAAAAGGACTTTTAGCTTATTTGTTTAATATGCTTGGATGTACATAGATTGAGGAGGTAATTTGTCGCACATGAACATTCGATACATCAAAAGATCTTGCTTTTTCCAATCACTCTTGGTTTGTTACTTTTGAATCTCAGTGATGACCTCAACGAAGCTTTAATCGTAGTATTGCCTGAGTCACTCTTGTGCACACAGTAACATTGCTTCCATCCTCGGAATGTCCACCCAAAAACCATTGTCCATCCATGATCCGTGACAAGATTGCACTTTAGCTACTTTCCACGCCCGGTATCATTCTGAAGCCTGCACTTCCTGTCGCCTCTATTTCACTTATCAACGCTGACCTGTCCATCGCTTACATTCTCATGAATCAATGTCTCAAACTCAAGTCCTTGCTCACTCAACATCAACTATCCTCTTAAGTCCCCTGGGTCCTGCCTCACAAAGTAGGGCCATGTGTCCGATGAAAACACGGTACTCATCAAACTCATCCTATTAAGCCGCGACACGTTCGATCTTCTCATCTGTAGTTTCCATCGATGCCTAAGCTTCGAGCTCTTCAATCAGCCTGCCGAGTCGCGCCTGTGTGGCCTCAAGTTGCTGAAGTTTCTCGTCAAGGGCGGCGGACGTATTCGACTTTGCATGTTCGTGGATCCACAATCCAGCTGACCAAACCTCAGGACTTGCGGCTTCGATAATGGGTTTCGCCCTCTGCAGTTTCTCCTCGTTCGCGACATGAACTGCCGATCCGGCCATGAGGGGAGAAGTGGCGTCCTCGAGCTTGGTAAGGCACTCTCTGGCGTTGGTCAGGTCATCCTCAAGACTTTTTACATGCTGTGATGTGACCACTCGTTCGAGCTCTAACTTTTCGACGGCGATCGATGCGAGGATGGGAAGCTTGCGTAACATCTTTAGGAAGCTGTCCTTTGCGTCATCTTGGTATTGTTTAGGTTCGGATATCAGGTCGCAATCAGTTAAGAGGAACTGCAGAAGTCAGTATTGCAAACCTGCCTAGACAGTGGAAGTACCTCAGTGTTATCGCCCGTCATTGCTAGAACAGCAATCTCCTGTCGTCGCGGCTGCTTGCTGGTCACGGGATTTGTTTGGGGTTTTTGAGGTGCAGGAATAGAGGGCTCGGTCTCTGACCTGTCGCTCTCATCCGTGACTTGCAAAAGGAGTGATTTCTTTAACCGCAAACTGAGCAGGCTACGAGAGCGTCAGAAGAAGAGAGATTAGGACAAATAGCCACCCTATATCAAATTGAGCTTCCGACCAGGCGTTCCGGTTCTACTAGTCAGTGGTCTCCCGCCATCTCAGCAGGACGGGAGCAAACGTTCGCCCCATAAGGCTGTGAACTCCCGGGTGTGAAGAAAATAATTGCAATCAAGAAATTTATTAGGTCCAATGTTGCCAACTCAAAGTTTCGTGATCTACAATACCAAACTTTTTCCAGCCTACGGATGGTCCCGAAGGTACAAGAAGACTACTGACATTAAATTAAGATACTAAAAAAACTTAGTCTAAGATCCCCTAAATCTACACTGAATTATACCAAGCTTACCTAAGTTTACCTAAGGCTTTTTGTCACCTAGGATAGAGGTCATAAGTTTTATCACATCCCCTCGAGAGTCGAAATGGAAATGGTGACGAGCGCTAAAAAAGTCGGCGCGTTTCAATTGCGGTCGATCTGCCGCATTGGCAGTCATTCAGAATCTTTGCAATTAGACTCAACAAAAGGACCTTTGAATCTACATCGGCTTCGGCTTCATCGCCTCGACCTACATCGCCATTCTATGCTGTATTCTCTTCAGCTGCCGGCCATTTACCCGCTTTTGGCAAATCTACCCTGACCCAGGCAGTATGTAGAGATATCAGCAGTACTAAAGCAATTCGCTGACAAAAAGCAGACTTCTGCCACCCCGCGCTATCCAAACTTTACATCTTCATCATTGTCAGTCTCTACATCCTGGCCGACGTTTACTTACTAGCTATTCCTATCCCGATGCTTTGGGGCGCTCGTATTCCCAAGGTGAAGAAGTACGGATTACTGGTGCTCTTCTCTGGCGCTGTATTCGTGATGGTTGCTGGCTTACTATGATGTATCCTCATCCTCAAGGTATGCGACTTTCCATCACCATAGAGGTTATGATGAAGAGTGCACTGACATCAACAGAATCCCAAGACGGGCCCAGAAGAGGGTGCAAGTTGGGCAGTACGAGAATCCTTCGTTGCCGTCGTGACAGCCAACCTTCCCAGTACATGGGGATGGATGCGCCAAAAGCTCAAACCTATCTTCGGCTCGCTCCTCTCGTCCAACAACGTCAGCTCAAAGTACAAAGGCGGTCCCGAACCTGGAAGCATCATGCTCGCCGACGGAAATGGATCAAACTGGAAGAGAGGCAATGGAAGGTCTATCAGATCAACAACGGGGCTTGCAAGCGTGAATGATCGGAATGTCTACATTCACGGAGGGGGTGGTGAGGCTAGCTCGGATGAAATCATCCCCTCGATGCTAGGAATAACAAAGGAAGTTGAGTTTACGGTTGAGGAATCAGATGCGAGAAACTGATGATCGATGCCATGGTATTTGGTTTAGATACGTTATATACCCAGTCATGAGATGACTTAAGTTGCAATAGACAAGACCCACAGTTTCAATTACAGGAACCTGCCTAGGCATCTTGACTAATACCGCTCATAATGGGCTTGGCAGATACTGGTACCAGTTTCTATTTGAAAACATGAGTTTGCAACTGCTTGCCAGTTTCATCGTACCTCTTCGGAATGACGTTCAAAATACCATTAACGTCCCTCGGCTCATAGTCCAGCATTGAGGCAGCCAAGACCATGATATCCATCCCAAAGTTCTCCTTGATCCAATGCGCAAACATGTCCATTCCAGCGACCGCACCGCCCGCAGTCCAAATGTTTCCATCAATAATCCATTTTTTCTCATCAGTCCACTTGACGTTCGGAAATTTCAGTCTGAGAGGCTGGATAGCACCGTGGTTGACTGTCGCATTCTTGCCGTCAAGAACACCCGCTGCCGCAGCGACGCTGGCTCCAGTGCAGGTGGTGAAGAGAAGCTTTCCAGCTGCGACGTGCTTTTGGATAAACTCGGCGTACTTGGGATGAAGCTCGAAGTTCGTTGGATCAGGGCCACCCAAAAGTAAGAAATCAAGTTCGGGGCATTCATCAACGGTTGTAGTTGGGACAATCGAAATGTTGCTTGCTTGAAGAACAAAGGTTTTACGAGTAATGCCGATGTGATGGAAGACGAACTCTGGGGCGCGAGAGATTGTATCTTGCTCGATCTTCAGATCGCCAGATAAAGTCTGAATGTATGGCTTGTTGGCAGAGTGGAGGAGGTCGGTTGGACCCAAGACATCAATAGCTTGATAGTCGTAGACAAGTGCACCTAAGTGGAGAGGAGCCATTTTGCCAGATTGGGTGAAATGGGTTTAGAGTGATGACTGATGATGGGGGGTTTGATGGTGTGATCCGAAGCCAACAGTTGTGCTTCTACGAGGCTTTTATAGTGGCAGCACCTCATTGTGTAGTACAACAAGAGTTTGAGATGAAACACAAATATTCCGATGGCTGTCGCATCAAGTTCCATCACTTTGTGATATATCCGAGCTGGAGTGGAAGTTAGAGGATCATGGTGGAGATTTAACTAGGGGAATATCCAACAGGAACACAGCCACTCAATTAGACTCCCTGAGGTACCCCAGACGCGGCCTATTCGAGTATGGTCGATTGAGATACTTCCATGGTGCATCGGAGCCGAAAAGAAAGGTCGGGATCTACCAGCTTTACAGGCAGGGAATATGACCGGCTTCCGACCCTCATTCGGATGTATGAAAAAAACCCATGTAATTAAACTCCATATCTATCAAACAAACATCTTAATACACATCCAAGTCGAACATCAAAACACCGCCAAGCTGTTTATCCTGGATAGGTCATTTATGCATTGTAGACATGTACATCCTCATGTTGTTGTGGACGTCATCTGCTGCATCAGCGCATGTGCATCCGGGACCATCCTGAACGCCGCCATTCTGGCCTCTGTAGCACGCATCTGTATCTCAGCAGAGCTTAGAAGTCCAAGGCGTCCTTTCACTGTTTTTCAGATTCTACGTAGGCTTGCTCTGCGTCAATTTGCTCTTGGGTGCGCCGGGGAACTGTCTGCGCAGGGATGTATTGGTGGCCGTAGTTTGTGAGAGGTATAGGGCTTGGTGCGGCAACTCTTGGTGCCTGAGTTGGAGCAGGAATATATGTGTCTTTGTACGGCACGGGGGCTGCTGCTTGTGCGGTTTCTGGCAAGTAGGCCATCCTGTAGGGCATCGGTGCTGAGGGTGGTATAGTTTCCGGCAAAAAGGCCGTCGTGTAGGCAGCTGGCGAAGCTTGTTGCGGGATTTGTGACTGCCGAAGTCTCCATTGCTCCAAATCCGGGACTTTTAGCCCAAGACTGACAAGATATAAGAGGTGTCTTACGATAATCATCCCTCGTCTCCCCAATCTTCTTCCGAAATGCTTCCTTGGACTCAGAGTTCTGGTTTTTTTTGTTTTTTTAATCGGTCCTATCCTTTGTACTAGGAAGCAGCAAATGTTAATCACCTGCTGTTGTATATCTGAACCGGTCAAGTGACGTATCTCCAAATGTAATGCCGACATATCGCGTCCTCCTGTTCGCGTTACATACAGTTCTGCCCATTTACACCAACATGTCTCAAGCTTTGGATGCTGGATGCATCAGTCGACTAATCAATTGACTTCAACGCTATTGTCTCTTAGCAAACAACCTTTGACCTCTCAAAGTATTGGCTGCTGGTCCCGCCCTGTCAGTCCCGTTATGGAACAATATTGTAGTAGATCTTACATCGTGGCCAGTCCAAGTGTATTTAATGCTTCAGCACGGTTCGTTTCAATCTTTAAAGTCAAATTCTATGTACACATACAGACTCGACCCATTCTTGCGCGACACCTAAGTTTTTCCAGGGCGCAATTCTATCCTTTATCCAACTCCCAAAGTATGAAGAATATCTGCAGGCTTAATACATATCTTGACAGTAGCCTACAGGAACTTTCGCCTAGATTGTCTCTTCACGTTTCAAAAAGTAGGAACACCCATCAAAGCTTTGGCGCCGCCCTATCGACTACGCAGAAATTTCTGGGGGAACATGCGATGCCGCTTAACTAGGTCTAACTGTATGGTGTGGTTGCTCATGGATGCAATTCTTGGCTTCTGATTGCAACCGTCCGGCTGTCTCGGATGTTATCCTCATCGTCTAGCCTGCTCTTATCTGCACCAAGGTACCACTAACGTCGGCACTTGTCACGGCATACGCCGAAACCTTTATCGGGCCTTGACACAGCTTCGCAGTAATGGCGTCGTCGGATGGCTCTGGATTGACAGCTTATACATCCAACAAAGAACCTTGATGAGAAGAGCTACCGAGTTGGACTAATGGGCGAAATCTTCCGCAATGCAGCCCGTGTCTACTCTTGGCTTGGTGAAGGCACACCCAGTACTGATATCGCGATGGACTTTTGTTCTCGGATCGGATCCCAAGTAATAATGGTTGGCATCGATCAAGGCAACGGTATAAATCTAGGCATTTTCCTTCAGGAACTATTCTCCAGCCGGAAAAGTCCTTCCGGTCTCACGAGTGGTGCGCAGGACTTGGCAGCCTTCTTTCTCGGCCTCCTTCGAGGCCCTCGTCTCAAAGCTCAAGAGACGGGTGCAAATCAGTTGTTCCAAGGCCTGCATGATATGATGAACCGAGAGTATTGGAAACGAATCTGGATCAACCAAGAAGTCTCCCTGGCGAAAGAGGGAGTTGTCTTATGTGGAGACAAATCAGAATTGCTCGGTTTAATTGAGAACGCAATTACATCTCTTGGATTAGGCAGCTTTTGTTACCAATACATGCCTCCAGATATGGCAAAGGATATCTTCTATATGAGAGAACAGATATCAACTAAATTACCATTATTAACTTGGCGTTTACATCAAGAAGGAAGAAGCATACAGCTCTCACAACTGCTTTACCATGACTTTTACATGCCCCTCCCACGGTTATATACAGCAACCGATCCCCGAGATATAATTTTCGCTCTTCTGGGGGTTATAACGGACAATGCCAAGTTGGGTATTCAAGCAGACTATCACTTGTCAATGAAGGAAGTATTCACAGTCGCAACAAGGGCCATGCACGAATGCGATGCCAATGGTCTTGAAATACATCTGTGCACGCCAGATGACAGGAACCAAGGCATCCTACCGTCATGGGTCATTGACTGGCGAAGATTCGGACTTGAAACTCGCCAGACATGGCCTATAAACCGTTCCAGGCGCTGGCCACACTACTATGCAACTGGAGAGATTGACGTACCCACTGCGGCATTTCTAGAAGGTGATAACCAGCATGGTATCCTTCGCCGGTATGGGTGCTTCGTGGATGAAATACCATATGTATGGCGATATCATGAGAGAAGCTGTGATGAGAGTACTCCAGAGGGGAGAGAAAGGGGCAAGACACGACGGCTGACGCCGATCATTGAGTTTGTGTAGTTACCACAAACCTCCGGACCTGGTGAGGACTACGTGTGGAGGACTCTGCGACATCGCTACAGCAATGCTGCAGAAGATGCGCATGACGAGATAACCTCATTTATTCGTGTCATAATGCGACAGCAAATCCTCACCGTGGACAGTTTAACCATGTTACAGAAACTCCACCTGAACTCAGTACCAGCACCAAAGCCGCAGTCGATGAGCTGGACCGTAGCCGAAAAGCTTTCTAACGCGATCGGACATGTTCAGGACTGTGTCTCTGTCTCAGAGGAAGGAAGAACTCTGTTCAAGACACAGAAGGGGATGCTTGGTCTGGGTCACGAGTTCATACAGCCTGGAGACGTAGTGACACTACTGCTGAGCTGTCATTCGCCTATTGTACTTCGGCCACGTCATGAAGGAGGCTTCGCTTTTGTGGGAGATGCGTACGTCGATGGAATCATGCAGGGAGAATTCTTCCAAACAATCCCAACTGAGAAGGAGTTTGTTATATACTAAGATAGATGGGGCGACATTCAGCCGGCATGGCCTAACACGTTGTTTGCAGTAAGATCATTTTACTATGCTTTCTCAGCTTAATCAGTACACGGGACAGTGAGAGGCGGCGTGGTAACAGAGAGGTTTCAACTACCGAAAAGCATTGCTTGTCTCTGCGCAAGTCATATACCAGGTGCCAACGTGTACCGTTACAAAAGTCCCGAAAGGTCAACTGCTGAAGAGGCCGCAATGGCTACGAAGATTTGCAGCACTGTAGGAAATCAGTGTTGCTACTGCACTCATTGGGCAAAGTGGTTTTGTGAAACAGATGAAGAGAACATCAATAAGTTCAAGAAACTATGCCAGGATCAGGGCCAGAATTGGTAATGGAAAGAATGTCAAGCGGTCGAGGATGACTGGATTAGTTCGTAATATGAAGTTATTATAATGGTGCTGATTCAGATGTTGGAACAAGCCATCTTGTAAAGTTTGACACTTAAATCTTTCATCGACCGTTACCACTTCGAAGTATCTTGATGGGTCTTGGTTGGTGATGCCTCAATTTGACTGCTTTTCAAGAGAGCTCCGGATATTTGCCCTACCAATCTTTCAGGCCGCTCAAAGCCGAAACACAATGTGAACGTTCTGGAACAGGCTTTTCTTGGGTAGCCGATTCGGGCTTAATGCAGGTACAGATTGAAAACGTCCATGACAACCATAAACAGAAGCTTAAACGCAAGCCACCGGTTCCTCAATTGGCCAAACTTGCAAGCTGCTTTTGTCTTAGATGATCGGGATGTCTTACATCCATGGCTCCAAGCGTGTAAAAGTCCTTTGACTCAGGTTACACACGCTCGATGACAGGAATTGATCATCTTCGTCGTATTCCGCTCTTGCTTGCGGGTTGAAGACCGGCGAGTCTTGGCGCGAGATAGCGCTGCTATGGGATCGTTGAAGCCATTGAGTGTCAAAAGAGACAATATCAAGGCCATCATCTGACCCAACACGTGAGGGGTCTAGATTGGACTACCAGACGCCGACAGGACATAAGCCTGTCAGTAGCTTAAGAGTCTATCAAAGGAAACATGATTGCATTTTTTATCCAAGTTCGGGATCAGCTCTCAATCAGCTCCTCCGATGAATAGCGGGCGCACAGGATGCTCGGAATGCTATGGCGTTACTTATTGGGTCATCCGCGCTCTCTACAAGCCACGATATTCTTTGACTTTCATCGGCATATGCTAAAGGACCTACAACACATATTTGGCGTATTACCAAGGCAATCCTACTACAACTAAGCTATAGCGCGTGCTGATCGAGGCCGTTCTTTGGTGTATCAAGCTTCTCGGCCTTGGATCGCTTGGCATTATCCGATATGACGCTTTGACAGTGCCCGGATAAGCAAGAAATATTACGCTCATTTATGTGGCAAGCTGCCTTTTCCGTTGTAAGTATGCTTTTCTGCTTGAGATCTTTCACATTCACCACTGTCCAGGTTTCTTTCGACTGACCACGATGATGTTACCCCATCGCGATAAATGGGATGCTCACTACTCAACCATCGATGAAACAGTCTATATTGGTAGAGATGTCTTTGTTGTTGTAAGTTGTAGACGTATACCCCTCTAGGCAGCGCTATGTACTGATACTTGACCAAGGTTGCATCGACGTTATCACTCTACAATGCGATCGAACTACTCACCCTCATCTCTCTAACCTTCAAAAGACGATCGGGACTTTACTTTTGGAGTATTCTCATTGCATCATTCGGAATCATCCCATACTGTCTAGGATGGCTCGTTGTCTACTTCGACCTTACACATGATTATGTTGGCATGATCATTGAGACTGTTGGATGGGTTCTTGTCATCACTGGCCAGTCTGTGGTTTTATACTCGCGACTTCACCTAATTGTCACCGATGTCAAGATTCTTCGAGCTGTTCTCATCATGATAATCATCAATGGTCTCGTTTGGGTAAGGCATACCCTTGAGCAACATGGTTCCCAACTAAACACGGCCTAGCATTCGACGATGACCGTACTGCTCTTCGGATCAGAGTATAGTCCAAGCGATAACAGAAAGGGCTTCAACAATATCTTCAACATCATGGAAAAGATCTCCATGTCCGTGTTCTATCTACAAGAACTCATCATCTCGGGTTTGTACATCTGGAAGTCAATGGAGATCCTCAAGACAGCTTTCGGCGACACAAAAAGCATGCTACACAAGCTTTTCACGATCAACTTCGTCATCATCCTAATGGACATCGCTCTTCTGGCCATAGAGTTCCATGACCTTTATGTTTGGGAGCAAGGTATCAAGCTGGTCACCTACTCGATCAAGCTCAAGCTGGAATTTGCTGTTCTTAGCGAACTCATTGGATTCGTTCGCAATCGCAGCGGAACTCGATCACGTCCGACAAAGAACTCCGAGAATCAGAGTACTCTCGTGCCGTTATCGTCTATGTACAAGGGGAATACCAAAGGAACTACGTCGATTACGAGAGACTTTATCCACGCTGGTGATTCTCGGACCAACACAACTATTGCGGCTACCAACCCGATACCAGCGGTTCCGACGAATGATAGCATACATGTTCTGAGAGAGGTTGACGTGGAGAGTTTGTCTGCCTACCCGGGGAACCACCAAAGTACCGATGAATTATGGGGTCGTCTACCTGAAGAACCTGGGAAGGCCATGGTTGGAAGGGCATTATGAAAAGAATCTAGTTAGCCTTTCTCATATATTCAATTACCACTAATATCATCGGGTCTCTGTTCTTTTTGGAAGTATATGCCCTCCGTCGGTCCTATCGTAACCTTACGTCTTGATGTCAACGGTCGGTGAACTTGCCAACAATAGGTCGAGGGTTGCTGCAGTCCTTCGCTTACTGATGATACACAGATTCAGTCAATTCGTTTCTCGGAAAGCCTGTTGATACTGGAAGGATCATCGTCAAATTGGGACACCTTGCACGACCTCACACAAGGCTGTCTTCTCAATCTGAAACTTGTCATACCCTGCTTGCTATAACTCCCCAACAGAATTTTCATTCCCCCTCGAACCCACTCCCCTCTTATCACTCACCATGGAGCCTATCTCACTAGCATTTGAGATTACCTCCCAGTCTATGCAGCTAGTAGCAATGGTAAAGACCATCAAAGGACTGGTTACCGCCTACAAGTCAGCCGCACAGGAACTTGAGGAACAATGTGTCAAACTTGACGATATTGAGACCATCTGCGATTGCCTCGGGGCGGCTCTATCACATGCTAGCAGTTCGACTTTTATACCTGGACTATCACCCCTGCTCAGCAATCTGAAGCGCTCTATTCAAGACTGATACGACAAAGTATCAATTGTCAACCAGGTCATAGAGGAAATTTCTGCAAAGCTCGAGCCAAGCCGCAATCCCTTCAGAAACATTGGCGGCTTGTTCCTACGATACAGACCTCAGCTTGCTACTTATGTCGGTGGTCTGAAAAGGTCACACTCATCACTCAATGATATGATTATACCAATTGTACTGTAAGTTAAAGATTGCGGTAAAGAGTGTACATATGTGAGGGCTGAAAGCTCAGTTGTTTGGTTATGAAAAGCTCTCAAGCGTCGAGCATATCGATCCCCGTCATTCAGCCGTTGCCCCAGACAGGTCGCTTCCCTGTCATGCCAGAATTCAATTCAACGAACCGTTCTGTGCCTCCTGAGCATGAATCTAAAGAGCTCACCAAGAGATGGAGACGTCAATGCTCAAGTTTGGCTTTTCTTCAAAAGACGCAGAAATCAAGAATGCAGAACTTGGATGCTTCAAATGCCCAGCCTTGGGTCCATACACAAGAAAGCTCGACTTTCACCTTTGGGTCATCATTGTTGAACACATACATAGAGTTATCAATAATGAGAGGGTCTTTTTCACCCCTTTGTGTTCGGTTGCAGATCCCGAGGGTGCTTCTGATCTCCGAAGAAGCCACCGGTGCTGGTGAAAGTGTTCGAAAGGCATTTGATTCCGACGACTTGCAAGCGACTCAGGATCTTTTCAGCCAAGTACTTCTTACAACAGCCACAATAGTCACGTACACCGAATATAATCCTGAAAATGAAGCATCGCCGTTGGACGTAGGCTTTCTCCACCTCCCTCAATGGACCAGGCTTACTGACCTTGTTTTAGCTCGCTAGGGCACTTCAATCTCGGAGGATTTTCAACTTCTTGAAAGATCAAATGAATCTAAGCGAGCGAAGGTATGTTCTGCAAAGGTTATCTTAGTATAATGCTGGGGGCTAAGGACAACAGGAATCATTTAGCTCGTTTCTCCTTCCCGTACCGATGCCCCGTATCAGATGAAGCCTTCAGCTGCATTCTCGAGTACATTCATTTCCGCAAAGCTTTAATGACTCCAACAGAATTCCGCATCCTACTATTCACGCATGAGGCCCGGCATATTACTGCATGTGTACAAGCTTGTCGACAGTATTTTCCTTACGATTGGTACCGCTTCGATAATGTCATTCTGAGTGAGGTGAGCTATGGTTTTAGCCAACTTTCCGCTACTCAGATGTCAAATGCTCAGTTGGAGGAGTGGGCACCCTTATTCACAGGCATCGTGACGCGCAGTCGAGGATTACTCACCAGCTCCAGATACCACCAGTTCACTGGAACCGTATGGTTCATTCTATGGTATTCTTTTGACCCTGATGATGCTTGGTATCGTGTTTGCCGCTGGCTCGACATGCTGGAGTTAGCTCAGGTCGATGTAGCGAATTATCTGGAACCTGCCACAGAATATTGTTCTGAAAATTGGGTGGAAGCTAAGTCCTAGGGCCTTCGCGGACTCGAGGATTCGGCTGTACGCCGACATCTTCGCTTTGGGTATCACAAGGGACGAATGCTCTCATCTTGGATTGAATACCCTGAAATCTCGTGTCCGATACGCGATATATGAACTGGAGAATCCGGTGGGGGTCCTGGTATGAACGTACCGAGGTATACAAAGAATGGAATAGTGGAAGAAACCGCATAACATTTTTCGATGATGTATTGGCCAGTCATACCCCCTCTCAATCGGCACAGCCCTATAGATGGTGACAGAGATTACCTAGCAGATTGGGCTGATCGAGCTTGCGAATTGTAGGAGCGTCCGTTTGAACGAAAAGAGCACGATAAGCATCAAAAGCTTAATGGAAAAGGAAGCGCATGGCAGAGAATTCCAGGAGCATGGGTGGAATAAAGGAGGGTTTGTAGGATGGATTATCTGTGCACGGTCAGCTTTTGCTTCTCAGATTAATACAAATCATTGTTATTTTGGTAAAACTTAGGGGTCAGGTGGTTTGCCCATAAACTGCACCCCTCCTTGTGCAGGCTACGAAAGTAGGCGAATCACAATTCAACACAAGTTGGCGATGAGAAAACATCCATCGAATGAGATCGCAATGTTTTGCACAGCCCCTCCAAGGCATTCTGTGCAGCCCGGTTTCCCTCATCGCCAACATAAAAAGACTCGCCTCATCCTCATAATCCAGACTTCACCGTCGACATTCCTTACACACTATGGACCCCGCCTCTCTAAGCTTTGGAATTGTGTCACTAGCAATGCAGCTAGTGCAGACAGCAAAAGCCGTCAAGGAATTCATCGCAGACTACAAGTCAGCGGCGAAAGAGCTCGAAAGTCTCGCCGACAAGCTTGACGATATTGAGACCATTTGTTGCTCCTTGGAAATCATTCTTTCAGATAGAATGCAAAGGTTCACCACGCTGGAAGTCAATCTTCTCAAGAAGTTGAGTCGTATTATCCAGCAATGCCTATCTAAAGTCTCCGATATCCATAGCATTCTTGATACAATCTCAAGAATGCAGAAGAATACCCGCAATCCATTGAAGACTGTTGGAGCCCTATTTCTACGCCATAAAGATCAGATTCGTCTCGTCACAAATGGACTGGGCCGTTGTCTTTCCTCGCTTCAGCTGCACATGACGGCAAATATTCTGTACAGTACACCCAGCCTGCAGCCTGCAAACCTCCTTCTAACCCTCCAGGGCTTTGACTATGACGTCTCACGAGGCTGTCCGGAGCCCTTTGCAAGCCACAGCTGCTTCAACCGCTAGAGATATCCTTTTTTACCACTGGGACACTAACGAGAAGACGGGAACTTGGGTAGAAGATGTTTAAGAGCTTAAGTTGATCTTAAAATAACCTCAGATACCCTAAACCATTTCATACAGAGATTGAATGCGGCTGATGATAGACCCACATAAGTCGAGAGAGGATTGTGATTGGCAGCCGAGGACATGTCTCGTGAGCTAGCGGCGCTGACGTCGTCATCCTTGAGACCAGAAATCTCACCCTTGTCGAATCGACTGCATCCCCTAAACCCGAAATGTCCCTTCAGCGGCCCAAAGAATGGCCACAAAACGGGTCCTTCGGGGCAGTCACACACCCGACGAGGAGCCCAACATCATATCGTCACTCCTCGAGATACAGAAATGCAGAATCCCACAGCAAAAGATGATATGGATCGTCGAGAACCTCGAATGTCTCGGCCGACGACAATCCAAGAAGAGAAAGATTACTCAGGATGAGAATGACAAGTCTGAGACGCCTTATTGGTTTAGAGATACGGTCAACGGATTCGAAGACAGTAAATTCGTTGCGCTCTCGTACACTTGGGACGCTTCCGAGCATGAGACGCAAGGTTCATCGAAGCAGGGTCATAAAATCGAGACAAGGGATGGGCAAGGAGCTTGGCGCTCCTCAGTGCGAAATTCGGTGCTTGAACGGATCACCATGTACATGCTGTGCCATGACGTGCCGCTTCTGTGGATTGATCGGCATAGTATCCCACAGAAGAAATGCAAGCAGTCAGCATGCACACATACTGAGTGCCGACAAAAGAGACATGCTCTCGATGCAATGGACCGTGTTTACTCGCTGAGCGATTATCCTGTCGCGCTACTTGGCCGCCCGATCCAAGATGAGGATGAGATGAGGACCCTCTCTTCGATACTCAAAGGTGCCCTTGTCAAGTACCGCGAGGGCGGATTTGCACTGTCAAAAGGTGCAGAGTACAACCAAGCTCGTAAGATGCTATGCCTGATATACGAAATCACTCGTGATAAATGGTGGACAAGAGCATGGACATTCCAAGAGAACTACAGAGCTGGCCTCAAGATGACGCTTCTGATCCATCATAGCGCCGATTTCGAAGAAACAAAACGGTCGATACTCAGCGGCAAGAAACCGATGTTTGGTGTAGTACCTGGCGAGCTGAGTGTCCAGTCCGCTAGGTTTTCAGAAAGCGCTACTAAATTTTGTCTTGGCTTTCGCCGACATCACTTTGTGACAACTGAGGATGACGAAATGATTGATCATATACTGGCGACTGCTGGCAAATACACCATATTGCTGTCGCCTTCGAGCTCCATGTCTGGAACGATTGTTTCAGACGTTCGAAAACGAGGCGTCACAGAGCCATGGGACTGTCTGGCCATCATCGCCAACTGCTGCCAGTACGCGACACGTCTCAACAGTGCGCGCCTTCAAGATAGCGGCGTAAATCTAGACCTCGCGATACAAGCCCTTCGGCTCGTGAACGGCGAGATACTCAAAAACGATGAGCCACCTGTGTCAGAGCATGAGCCAATGGTTGAGCAGATCAATGACCTTTTCTTTGACGACTTTCGAGCTCCCGAGGGTGCTAAAAGGTTGACTTTCAATAAGAGCTGTCGCTTCGTCGATGTCAACTTCACTAAAACTGGGATAGTCACGAGAGGTCATCTCTGGGAGCTGGACGATACTCTTCGAGCACCGCGGTCATCGCCATGCTTATCACAGCCAAATCAGAAAGGCGAACAGCAACTATCAGATTATGAGAGAACCCGGCTGAGACAGCTAGTCGAGCTTGTCAAGGCAAAGAAAGGACGTCAAGACGCAGAGATAGTGGATGATGTGAAGGACTTTCTTGAGGAAGATGCCTTTGTTGTAGATGAGGATGGGTCTTTCAGCCTGTGGTATCGAAGGCTTATGGCGAAGGAGCTCGTCAGAGCAATGGACGCAGATCAACCTTTAACACTGGGCTATCTATGCGACCCATCGGGAGAGGCTACAACAGCCCGGGCGATATTCATGCGCAATCGAAATCTCGATGAGTCAGACGAGCTTTTCAGCCAGCAGGAGGATGATCTCACACATGTCTTCACATCACTCTGGTCAGAAGACCAGCCAGATGAGGAGTATCTTGCAAACGACCTCGACCACCACGTGTCTCTTGGGGTTCGGCTTTCAAATAACAACGGACCAATGCGTTTGTATACTAAGGAGTGGGTTCTTGGTTTATGCTTCTTTGTCGGTGCTCCGACTTACGAGGTTATATTTCCGTGGCCCAGACCATTATCGCAGTAGCGGACTTGGACGGGGACTTGGACGGGAGCTTGTAATAACACTGTAACACCAGGGACGAAAAGTAATTTAAGGTTAGAGAATGTCTTTTGGGTCGTATCATGGGAAAGCGTATTGGCGGCGCTGCCTAGAAAAGGCAAGAAAGCTCAGGACCGTTATCCTAAATGATGAACATATTTTGGTAAATTTAGTGTATCTTAGTGTATCTTTAGACCAGGTCACTTGATCATAACGATATTCTTGTCTAGGAAGTCTTATCACCTACACATGATTTTTACAAAATTCATTTTAGTTACTAATGCAATTCGTTCAAGCTGGTAATATTCGTCTCCGTGTCGCTTCGAGCTATCATCAGCCTACAGCACGTAGCGGAAATGAGGGTTCTACTTTGGTGTTAGTGCATTGTCATAATGCCAATTTGAACGTCAAGAAACTCACCTCGAAATCTGTCAAGTCAGCTCCATCCACTTCAGAGGGATCCTTATTATTTGCCCCGACAGCTGCAACTGCTGCGTCTCTTTGTGCATTTCGCCGGGATAAAAGTATTCGAAGTGCAATTGCGACGACCATCTGAGCAGCCGAGCAGCCGAGAATCGTAATGCATCCTGACTGATACAAGGGGGCTTCGGAGCCTAAGAAAGCGTGAGGGCCGATGAAGTTACCGATACAGTAGGCGATGAAGACCATTGCTGAAGCAGTGATACGCTTGGTGTAGCCGTCGAGATTGCTAGCGGGCATCTGCACCGCGAGGACCAAAGAACAAACAAAGGCACAGATAATGTAATAACCAAAAAGCACGCCGATCTTGTGATGTTCACGATCAAGCTTCCAGAGAAGACAGACTCCAATCATGGTAGGGATAAGGTAGACAGCCATGATGATGGTACGGCAGTTCTTAATGCGCGAAGCCAAGAAGGTGCCTGATAAAATGTACACGACTTGCAATGCGCCCATGGGCATACCAAGAGCGACTGTCTCTAAAATTCTTCCAAGTCCACAAACAGGGAGGCAAACGAACAGGGCACGAGCAGTGCTTCAGTGATAGACTTTGACAGATTAAAATTCAGATAGTGAGTTGTAGGAGAAGACCAGGGCTATCTAAAATGGCAATAACTATCTTGGAAAGGTATACCTTCAGTGTCTTGTTAAGTATCATTACTGTGGCGCAAGAGTGGTACCCTGGCTTTAGTTTTGAGACACAAAGGAATACTTAGAGTTAGTTTTTGCGTAAATGTTATCCATTAAACTGTTGGAGGTAGTAAAAAGTAGTTTCAGCCATGGTAATGATACTATGACTAGCATTGGACAAGACTATTATTAGGAGATCGTAACGGTTTATAGCAGGATACTGCCTTACTGTCCGGTAATGGGGTGAATTATTAGTGGTATCTTTAGTTGCCCATTCGTGCTCTTTCTGACACGGGTTTGGACATAGGCGCGACGTCCTCCCAATATACTTCGCAAATTGATTGTCTCCAATGCTTAGGGTATGGCGTACATTTGGTTGCTGAACAGAAAGCTGGGAGTGCGGTGCACCCAGCTCTACGATGCCTCTGGGTTCTAAGCCTAGGGAAATGTTAGGTACCATACTTAGTCACATGTTAGGAGGGATCTGATATTTACTGAACGTTGCCTGCCCCTGGTCATTGAACAGTTGCACCACATATTTATGGCCTCTATCTTGGACCAGATACCCATTAGTGCCAGCCTGGACGGTGACATTACGGGAGGACCCGCCAGGAAGTTGAATAGTAGTAATGCAATTAGTACGAATACGAACAGCACGCCTGTCATCTCGTGGAGTGACTTGTCCAGCACCTGAAGATAGAGTTGCCATAGTGCTGTTGTTGCTAAACCAGCGTGTAGTCTAGTGAAGAAATAAAGAGAGGGAATATGAAGTCAAGAGGATAGACACTGTTGAATGTGGACTGTTGTGTCGAGTAGAAGATAAGTAAGTAACGAACGAAAGGTGAAGAGTAACGAGCTAAGTTTCGGGTTATATAGGCCACAGACAGGGTTGAATAGTAGGCGCAGTGATGCCCATGGAAAAGAGACCCTCTATACCAGTGACTAACACCATTCACCATCATCTGGCTGTAAGGTCAGTCAGCTGTGAATCTCGGATGGGTTACGTGTCTACAACAACGTCAGTGAACCGTCCCGGGGATGCCGATGAATCATGGTAACTCATGTAAAGAGGACAAGAGATGAACAGGTCACTTGATCAGGAGGTAATGGCAACGAAGCGTGACTGAGATGTTACTATCATCCGTCTAATCGGGCAATGGAAAGTGGTTACTCACAGGGGAAATGGACAAACCGGAGAAATCACATGGCTACAGGTTCAAGATGGTGAAACATTACCAACTTGTCGTGATGCAGTAACGTTGGGCTTTAGACACATATTTATATTAGTGAGACGTTACAGTGATGCAGTAATGTTATCCTCTATTTAGGAGTTTATGTGGGTGAAACATCTGCAGCCTGCTGTGACACAGGAATGTTAGGTTTTAGACACAGACTTAAGTTAGTGAAACCTTACTAACTTGCTGTGATGCAATAAGGTTATACGCAAGGAGGATCAAGTGAACGTCTTGGATGTGTGTTTCTTTTAGTCCTACGTTGGTTAGCAAGTCACCAATGCACTTATCTGTGAAATTGAGTTGACGGAGAAATGTCTCTGTAGCGTTAAGCTCGACGATTTCGCCTGGTGTGATTGAGTCGAGCTTTTTCATGGCGATTTGCTCTTCGGCGAGCTTCTTGCCGTCGGGCAACGGCCCCGTTGTTGGTGACATCGCTAAGGAAGGCAATACGTTTATGGTCTGAATCCTAAGCGATGAAAAAATTTAGGTAAATCTAGGATAACTTAGGAGATCTATAGACCAGTGGCTCTCGGCACCCTTAAATCAATCTCAGGGGCTATCATGCTCCACGAGAACAATTTTAAGATTCTCGATGACGGGAGGCCACAGACCCATATAACCTTTCCTTCAGTCAAGCAGTAAGAAGACGATAGACAATCATCCGGGGTACATGATTCTCGTATCAACCAAGCGAATTAACCCTATCAGTCTATGATGCAGATCTCATCCCAACGAAGCAGCAGTTCCTGAGACAAGTCAGCGCAAACGCCATTCTCACCAATGACAACCTCACCAAAGTCACCCAAGTTTGCGGGGTTGGGCCTAGTTCCAGTTGGCCGCTATCAACCTCCGATACTCGGTCCTCAGATCTAACACCGGCCACGATCGGATCCATATTCAACAGGCGAAATTGCGGGGCAGGGAAGTTCCCCGATCTCAAAAGGGAGATTCGCGTGTTTTATTTCTCAGATTGGAAAGATAGGGCGCAGATGGCACTTATCTCCGGTGATTCTGCTGTTGAAGCCGTTGTCGGAACTGAGCCGGGGAGAGCGGAGCGGTTTTTGGACGCCGAGAGGATGCCCCCTCATATTGATGGCGCTACTCCAACATTGAGTTTCGTCAGTGTCGAGTCTTGATTGTATTTAAGCATTGTATTCTTACGAGCCCTTCTGTGACAATAGCAAATTAAGTCAAAATGGGTAGCCAAATCTCTCCAGACACTCCAACCATCTCCCTCCCTCAGGGCAAGCTTGTCGGCGTCAAGCTGAATGACCGCCTACCCCAGCCCGTAGATGGTTGGATGGGTGTTCCCTACGCTCTACCCCCAACCGGAGATCTCCGTTTCCGCCTCCCCGTCAAAGTCCCAACTTCACCTGACAAAGTCATCGATGCATCTGAATATGGCCCTGCAGCTCCAGGCAAGGGACTGTTGGTAGGACCAACGCTTGAACAGAGTGAGGATTGTTTGACAGCCAATATCTTTCGCAAGTCAGCGGATAAACATGAAAAGTTACCCGTTGCTTTATATATCCATGGTGGTGCGTTCAATAGGGGTTCGGCGCATATGCACAAGACAGCGTCAATGGTGGCGAATGCGCCCGAGGCGTTTGTTGCTGTGACGTTTCAATATCGAATTGGAGCTTTGGGATTTTTGCCCTCGAGTCTTAGTGCTAAGGGGGGTGTTCTGAACCTTGGACTAAGGGATCAGATTCTCATGATGGAGTGGGTGCAAGAAAACATCGCAGCCTTCGGTGGTGACCCTAATAATGTCACATTGTTTGGTCTGTCTGCCGGTGCTCATTCTGTAAGTTCCACCGGCAACCAGGACATACAGTCCACTAACTTCAACTAGATCGGCCATCATATCATGCACTACAAGGATGGCGTTGCCCCTCTCTTTCACAAAGCCATTATTGAGTCTGGAGCGCCTACATCACGAGCTGTGAGACCTTACAACGCGCCGATTCATGAAGCCCAGTTCAAGGACTTCCTCCACGCGGTCGGTGTCCCTGAAAATCTACCAGAGAATGAGATCTTCCCTTATCTACGCCAACAGCCCGAGAAGGTCATTACAGATGCGCAAACAGCCACGTTTGACAAGTACAACCCCTCCCTTCGCTGGGCTTTCCAACCTGTCATTGATGGTGAGCTCATCGCTCGACCTCCTCTTGAGACATGGAAGTCGGGCAAGTGGCACAAGGTTCCTATAATGACTGGCTTCACAACGAACGAAGGTTCGCTTTATGTGAACAAGCAAATGTCGGAGTCTTCCCAATTTCGACATTTCTGGGCTGAGTTGCTGCCACTACTTACCTCCAAGGATTTAGACACTATTGAGGAGCTCTACCGAGATCCAGCCAAGTTTGAGGATTCCGAGTACAAGGAGACACGTAGAGATATGGGCTCACAGTACAAGCGCATCGAGGCTGCTTATGCCCACTATGCTTATGTCGCTCCCGCACGCCAAACAGCCGAGCTCGCCTCCCCATCAGTGCCCGTTTACCTTTACCACTGGGCCGCCGTCAGTACAGTCAACAACGGTGCCCAGCACGCCGATAATATGCGCTACGAAGTCTGCGATCCTAAAGTTGTGGCTGTCTCTGAAACACAAAAAGACCTTGCCAAGACATTGAACCACTACATTACCAGCTTCATCACAAGAGGTGATCCCAATGCTGTACCGGGAGAGTACCCCCAGAGACCCAAATGGGAGGCATATGATCCTAAGAGCCCCAAGGTGTTGAGATTCGGCGAAGGGAATGAGGAGTTGATAGGAGGAGATGCTGGCAAGACCGCTGTATTTACGGATGATGATTGGGCTTGTAAGCAATCTGAGTTTTGGTGGAGCAAAGTAGACATCTCACAACAGTGAGCATAGAAAGGAAAAAACAAATGAAGCAGTACAACACTCTAACTATGAGTTGTCAGACAAGTTTTACCTCCCACCACAGCTGTGCACAATTGATCTGTGGTGGAAGTGGTATGGCTTATCAGAAATAGAAACAGTCCATCTGCACTTCCCCTATGACCAAGCAAAGGCTTGACCTCCCTCTTGACTTTCTTTTGAACCTCGACGCCACCTCCGCCGGGCTGTACAACATGGCAAAACACTCACAAGAGTATAGAATAATACAACCGCAAAAAGATATCTCGAGCTTCAGCTCTATCATTGCGTAATCAGGGAATCGAACCCTGGGCTCCCCGACTCTGGCTGCTGAATGGCAACGGAGAATTTTACCACTAAACCAATTACGCTTCTAATGATGCTATTGAAGCAGCCTGAATGCAGATTAAGAAGTGGGCGGCGACGGAGGGTAGATGTTTTCATTTTTGTTGATTCAGAGTTGTGCTTCCTGAGCTAAAATTACATATAGAACACCGTCAAATGGCCACATATTGAGACTCAGTGGCCACCCGGGTTCCATTTAAATAGTAACCTACCCGTTGTTATTCACTTCTGTGCTATGCTCTCCATTCTCTGTAGGGCTTTCCACTTCTTGTTGAAGGTGAGTCTGAGCGCGAAATTTGTCCTCTGGACTTCCTCGCCTGGCTGATGATTGTTGATTTGCGCTATCCTCAATGTTACTTGAGCTTGGGACGGAACTAGAAGGTTCTGATATATCTTGGCGGATTGGATGTTCGCGACCTGTTGTAACATTGCCAATGTTAGATGAGCGATGAGCTTGGTTGAGAGCAAAGTCTCCCGAGTCAAAATATTTTCTTCCCTTTCATTGGCATTATTAGCTTGGTTGACCTTGGAGGTATGAAAACGATACACGAACCTCTAATTGATGATTGAGAAGATAGCCTCGCTTGGGAAGGATTCCGTATCGGTTCAAGAGACGCTTGTTCTTATCTGTATCCATCTCGGTTGCCTTGGCCTCGTTCATAGTACAAAACGACCAGTAGAGGGGTGAAATTTCTGGGAGGGCAGACGATGTTATACTCTCAGGTATCGATAATATGGCTCATCCATGGGGACCAGAAGAACCATTAAAACGGTTTTTAGACACACATGGCTGATATTGGGCCTGCGTTCTAGAAGCGCATGACGTGGTGTAGGCTGTCTCGTGCCAGAGATGCATATTAAAGCCTGCGTTTTACTATGGGTTGCGGACCCTACTCGAAAGGCGTTTGGGGGCCTCATGTGTCAAAAGGCTATGGGTTGCAACCATCAGTCACATGCTAGTGCAAGTTGCAATTGTGTACAGTGCTTGTAAGCGAATTTCACGTCAATGGTGATATTGGTAAATAAGGCGAGCAGAAATTGTGGTACAAATGAGCAGGTAAGTAAAGTTCCCATGTGACGGTTCGATCAACGATGGACTGGCGCACAATCTTTCATCTCAAAACAATGGAAGCCACAGGACATCAGCTGGAGGCTAAATAACCCACGGTAAAAATCAAGGCCTCGCTTATAGACCTGTCTGAGATCAAGTCATCTGCGTCGTAGTTACTAAGCCACCGAGGATACTCCCTGGATTAACTGGAGTATTTTGGAGGAGAGAGAGAAGAGAAACCGAGAGCAAGAAACGGAACATGAGAGAGACACGCGTTGGGATTTAAAAGAGGATGTCTCTTGGACCCTGTATTTCATTACGTAGGCGGTCAGTAGCGTTGAAATGCCGAAGGGTCCGGCGGATGCAACGTGGGGAGATACACCCTGCATACGCAGACTTTACACTGTCTAGACTGTCCGTTTTCTGGATCATAGACTGCGGAGCTTCACCCAACACCCCGTAACAGGTGATATAAACACAGTACAGCTGTTATAAATGCGGCGCATTCGCTCAATTCACTCAAGGTAGTCCACTATCGCCAATCAGTTTTACAAACCGCCTGATAACCTATCAAAATGCCATTCGTTAATGAACCCACTTCTCCCTCTGAGCCTGAGGTCTCTCAACAGTCATTGTCAGCAACCAAAGAAACATATTCGCTTTCTTTATCGGAGCATACAAGGAACCAAATTGCAGTTCTTCTTGGATCTCCCAACGCGCAATTGTCGCCCAACCTGGCCTTCATGCCAAGCAGTAGTGTTCTTTCGCTACCACGATCAAACTCAGGGTCAAGCTCGGGCGCGGGCGAGAAGTCTTAAGGTTGAAAGCCACGGTTGTTTTAAAACGGGCACGACCACTTAGATAGCGGGCACCGAAACGCAACGCGCGTTACCCTGGGGCCGTCCACAGTTACTGTACGAAAATCGACCCGGTTGTGGAGGGAGTTGTAATGATGCATTCCGAGTTTACGGATACAAAGGAGTTAATCGTGTTTTTTCGGTGGATCGGATCGGCGGAATCGCTGGGATCAAAATGAAACCACATGAATTGAGGAGCAGGACATAATGCGGCCGGGATTTTAGGTCCGGGGACATTTATCCCCTGAAGGGACTCATTAATTAGTACGGAGTATGATATCAAGCTATGTCAAAATGACGATTTACCGGAATGAGATCAGCGTTGTATTCTACTTCATTTGGATGATGAGTTGGCAGTTGGCCAACCTCGACGCTCCATCAATGTCGATTGGCAGTTAACATCTGCCGAACACAACCTGATCAGCCGGATATCGTGTTTCCCCGACCTATCGTGTGAATTAAGCATACTTGCATAACTCTGGATGCATAGGCCTGATAGGTTAGATATTGCACTCTATTCAAGACATGAAACATAGGTGAAATGTATCCCTAATCATTCTGGGCTTTTGCGTAACGAGTATCAGAAGAATTGCAAACATGGGCATCATGAAGTTCAGCGCTGAAAATATCCCAGATAAGCTGGTCATGGAGCCTCATCGGAGGTCAAGTGAATATTTAAAATAAAATAAAATAAGCATACTTAACGCCGGAAATCTGAAGCTTGAAGATTTCAATGAGTAAACTTGAAGGCCCTGATTGTTTGTCTTCAATGTAAATGTATATTCTATATTTCATGGCCTTTATTCACTCTCAATGAGGATCAACTTGCCCGCGATCCAATCAGCGCGAGCCGTCCCTAGCTTAAGATTTCCAAATCGGGAGAATTACCATGAGTCATTCTGTATCATTCTGTATCGAGGATGTCTAATTCCGAGCATCCCATGTTGAAATTTGGGGTCATTATCTAGCGTATCTTGATCGATGCAACACTCGCTGTTGGGCAGCTTAATCTGCACAAGTTAGAGAGGCTTTCAGGCCGTTAACTGAAATGCGAAAAAGACTCGATATTAGTTAGGAAGTTGTGCTGTGTACTGACCAAGACCTTCCATTAAGCATTAGGCATCTGGCTTCAGAACATCTTTGTAGACCTTACTATACAACAATTGCATTGCTCGTATCCTTTTTAATTGCATGTCTCTCGATGTATCCGGTGTGCATAAAGTGAATTAGAGCGTCAAACTCGGCCGATTGCATACATGATGGTTTGAGAAACGGCGGACTTCAAGTGAGACCATTCATCCTCCCAACGGGCACGTCATCGAGCCCGAGCCGCTACTCTGCAGCATTTGTAACAGGGGATATTCTCACGCCGAACTCCTTTCGTCTCGGCCTGACGTAAATATCCCAAACTATACAAAATGATTCATCGTGGGCACCAAGATGTTATTGTATCGTGAAGTGTAAGCTGAAAAAGCGATGAAGTGAGATACACAGTAATACAAGACGTAGCATATAAACTTCAACGAAAGTCTCGTAGCTTAGATTTGAAAAGATCAGTCATCAGTCAAGAAGACCATTCATGAAAGGTACAGTATATCCTTCTTCTCTTCCGCTCAACACTCTATATGATGTATAATATTTTGCCGAACTGAGGTTACTCGCATGGAATACTGCGTCTTTGAGGACCCATTGAACCGACATCGCCTGACATATGAGTCTTTTTATTGAATCTTGTTTCAATCTCTCACAGCGTGGTTTGCTAACTTTGACAATTTCTGACAGGTAAACCCGAATCTCCAAAACGTAAGCCTGCTAGGCGGCACGATGAAGGATGGGCAGGCTCTTAAGGTGAGTATTGTTACTGATAACCTTGAGCTATGGGCGGGTGATTTACTTGTAGACCTATTTGTTATCTCAGCAATAATATCCTACATTATTCTCGCCCCTGTCTGGCAAATCTCTCTCCAGTCTGTCAATCCTTATCTCGGCCTTAGTTCCCCCTGACCGACCTCTACTTTCCAAAGCATCTTCGACTTCTCAAACCAACAACGGAATATCATCCAAACTCCTAAAGCAGGCCGCCATGTTCCACTCCTGGTTCAACACCCCTTGCCGTTTCCACATTTCTCGAACAATCTTCATAGCCTCAGTCAAGCCGCCTACGTTACTCAGTGGCTTCGTTTGGTCAAAGATGCTCTCTATTACCGATTCCTGACTTTCGGACACCAAGCAGCTGTAACGCAGAAGGGCCAGGCCAAAGTCATCAGCCAGCTCGGTTTATTCAAGTCTTGTAGTAACTTGAGGTTACTAGACACGATCTCAACAACTTCGTTCGATTCGGGGCTCTAACCGGAGAGTATAACGAGGAGATAAATTCTGGCAGCGGTGGCCTATATCCGAGTAATGGTGTAATAAGCGTCGCGCGGAGGACGCATGGCTTGTAGCAGAGTGTACTCTGCGAGAACCTGGCGTCGCTGCTGAGGAGCGTTTTGCGCTTGGCTCTCTTTATCATTCAATATAGCCAGGCCTGACCAAGCTTTTCGACAATCTTGCCTGCCCTTTGGACTAAATTCTTGAAGGAGAAGTTCCCTTTCCTTTTTATCTCTTTCTTCTAGGCGTTTAGAGCCACTGTGTCCGCAATGTTGAAAAAAAACCCAGTTCTCATACCCAGTCATATATTTCATGTTTAGACTATCGTTAACTTTACCTGATATCAACTTTTCGTAATAGTCGTTGAGACGTGGCACTTGCTTGAGTATACTACTAGATATGATCTTGGCGAGAATGATCTTGGCAGCGAAAAAGCGTAAAGCCACTTGTGTAGAAGAAAACAAGTTGATGCCCGAGCTATCAATTTTGCTCGCCTGCTGCGCTGACATTTCCGTTGGATCAAAGGTTAAACGCCACATAATATGCCTTATTTCTGGTGAGACGAGGATTTGCTTAAAGAGTATTAACGCAGCATTAAGATGAGGTCTCTTTGCTTGGGAACACTGAGTTATGGTCTCGAACTTGAGTAATAGCGTGATGTCTTTAAGGAGATGCGTTCTCTCCTATAGATTCGCGGCGATGCCAAGTATCTTAACCCTGTGCTGCATACCCTTGAAAGCTTGCTCCGATTTCCTTTGAACCTGTTCCTAGGTAAAGGCCGAACATGAGGTATTTCCTGCGCCAGGAACCAGGGGTATGACTGAGAAGAAGTACGTGACCAGGCTTACGATCAACTGTCTTGACTTGGGGTTTCTGAAGGCAGTAACCAGAAGCTAGTTATGCCCCCCTTTGAAGAACGAAGTGTGATAGTCATGGAGATTGGTCAGTCTGCGTCCGGAATTGGATTTATTAGTTCGCAAAACACGATCAATCTCCGCGCGCAAATTTAGGTGATCCCTACACGGATACTTTTTGCATCCGATGCTGATGTTAGGCAGGTTTAGAGTAAGGAATGTAGAGCAAAAACTGTACATATAACCCCTATCAGTAGAATCACATACTTTTCATTCTTCACTCAGCAATTCTCCAGCGACTCACACATCAATCTAATATGGCTCCGCTAACTGTCCTCGTGCTTAGTGGTACCGGACCTGCGGGCATTTGTCTGCTTCGCGAGCTACTGTATCGCAAACACAAGGTGGTAGCATATGCACGAAGCCCTTAGAAGATCCCCAGCGACTTGTCCTCCGATCCAGTACTTGAGGTAAGCCCTACGTATGTATCATGGCATTCATGAGTGAAGGAAATAACTAACCTCCCCAGACCGTCAAAGGAGATCTGACCGACGAGGCAGCTCTCGACCGAGCCGTGGCCAAGGTCAATGTTGTCATTTCGCTCCTTGGATCTCTCATCACCGATCGCACCTCGCCCCCAAACTCTATCCCCGACTTCTACAAGGACTCTCTCTTTCCAGCGATGCGCCGACATGGCGTTAAGCGAATCTTTATAATGGGAGCGCTCACCATCACCCGGAAAGAAGATGCATTTACTATCCTCCAACCATCAATAAATTTCATGGTTCGCACCGCATTTTCGAACGCTTATCGTGCTATCACTACCATCGGAAAAACATTCGAGAACGAGGCGAAGAACCTCGATTGGACCCAATTCCGTATCTCGGCTATCCCTGGAGAACCTGATAAGGAAAGCTGGATGAAAGATAGGGAAGATGGAAAGGTTTTCGTGGGATATGTTGGAGAGAAAGGTTATACCTATTCTATTCCAAGGAGTCTGCTGACCAGATGGCCTGTTGATTCTGCTGAAGAGTGGCCTGCCAGACTGGGTGCGCAAGGCACCAGCGGTTGCCAAGCTGTCCGGTAGCTGAACATTTAACGATCTGACTACCTCTTTTCGACTTTGTTTTTTCGCTTTTGTTTCAGAGACTATTGGTTTCTGGTTTCTTTAACAAATAAACACTTGGCGCTTATCGATATTTAATCATTAATGAAATACTTCTACTACAGTGGCCTAATTCATGAATGTAGTATCTGAGACTGGAAACCGATGATGATTGTGTTTTTTCAACAGCATTATTACAAAACTCGATTGACTAAAACATCGCTCCGGTAGAATCCGCAGCCTCAGCAGAAGGATTCTGCCTTGACGTCAGAGGTCAGAAGGAAATCGTGATCTCGTCAACGACGCCCTTGCAAATCGAGTATATAAACTTCACCAATACCAATCAATCATCTCACTGAAACTTAGTCTCTTGCCCAATCTCTTACCCATTAGACACCAGAATAGATACATTTGCCAAAAGCTCACTCATCTCAAATCATTATTTGCTTTTCAGCCTACCACTCTCAACATGTCTCATCCCGATCTTACAACGTTTA
The DNA here is from genome assembly GCA_001654545.1 of Fusarium agapanthi. Taxonomy (NCBI): domain Eukaryota; kingdom Fungi; phylum Ascomycota; class Sordariomycetes; order Hypocreales; family Nectriaceae; genus Fusarium; species Fusarium agapanthi. Next base: position 195,852 of record LTDI01000156.1, read on the forward strand.
AGGCTCTGTCATTTGACTGCTATGGCACCTTGATAGACCAAGAGTCCGGAATGATTCGTGGCTTACAGCCTATCATTAGTCGTCTTCATTCCGAGAGCGACTATAAAAAGAATCCCGTTTTATTGATCCAGCGTTTTCACGAGCTTACCCAAGTCCTTGAAGAGGGGCAGCCTGCTGAATTCGACAAGGTTTACACTGCCGAAGACATCGGTAGTTATAAACCAGCCAAGGCAAACTTTGACTATTTGTTTGATCATCTCAAAGGCGATCTGAGCGTCGACAAGGATCGCGGGGAATTACTACACGTAGCGAGAAGTTTGACCGCCGATCACGTCCCGGCCAAACGGTTCGGACTTAGAAGTGTTTGGATATCTCGTGGTGGCGAAAAGAAAGAGGGAACAGGTGTTGGAGGTGACTATGAGAGATTGAAAGAAAATGTGGCGTTTGAATGGCGATTTGATAGCATTGGAAAGTTTGCGGAGGAAGTTGAGAGACAATTCGCTGAGAAGACAGTTTAGAAAGCGATTCTGCGCTGCGGCCTGAATAGTTACAATGTGCGGTCATGGATCATGGGTTAAGTAGGGCTGAGCGCTGAGTTATGTCCGGCAAATAACATTAAATATTACGGTGGTAGATATGCAACTGATCGAGATCAAGACTTGCTTTGTTTATACGGCCTGAGTTCAAACTCAATGGCAGGCATTTTTAGGTCCAAAGCATATAAAATTAGTATTGTTTCATCTTCTGCAGCAGCACGGCCCAGAGCAGTGCAATATGGCGCGATTCACTCACTCAGCCTCATTTCCCAATCGTGATTCAGTCCCGATACTAACAAAAACTCAAAGACCGCGCTCGGTCGAGACCGTCTCAACGCATGAAATGTGAAAAATGTCGTCCGCATTGACCAAAACTGCCGAAACGGCCAGGGCTCGGTGCGCTAAGACACAAGAGATGGCCGCTATGTCTGAGCGGTTTACCAAGAATGTTCTAGCGAGGAACGTTTGTTTAAAACACTGACTCGCTCGGCGCCACATCGCGTGCGCCGATCCTAACTTGCCTACTCCATGTCAGGAACAGAAGGACGATGAATTCTGTGCCGAGGCTCGTTTTTGAGGTGAGAGAAATAGAGTTGAGTTTTGAAGTCAACTGAAGAGTTGTATTTTCATCCACTATTGATATTCAATCGTGCCGTAGCAAGCGAGTCGATCTTTGGGTCGGTCAAGACCCATTTTCTAAGCATATTTCTTTTGGCTTTTTTCTTCTTCATCAACCTGAGACACGACCTTTGATCTCCACTATCTTCAAGGGTGATGGATAACGCTCCAAAGTGACAAGATGTCAAGAATGGATCTCAATTACGTACTGACCCGTAGAATAGCTTCCACGTTTTTCCTCTCACGAATCTGCAGCTGAAAAAGCCACATCCGTGAGAGACGACTAGACTAGGTTGGCCTAGTCTCGGCGCGAAAAGAGTCGGCCGAGAACTCTAGTGCTGGAAAAATGCCAGGATTCCCTTGAAGCGTTAATACAGAACGGGCGTTCAGCTGCGAAGCGATGTCACATCGTGGATCTGTGCTTCTGGGCGATATGTGCTTTACATCCTTGGCCCATTCAGGGTCTTTTCCCTCTTAATACCCATGGGGGGCTGTCATTTCTCATCTGCAGTTCGCATCTCGTTCCTGAGATTCGACAGATTCTCTTGTTTAAAACAGTTACAATGGCGTGGGGCGATCTTCCTGTCGAAGGGCGGACGTTGGACCCTTTGAATGACGATGTTCGACACGGATTGACTGCCGTTACAGTCCTCGCTTTCATTTCCTTCTTTTCTGCGAGTACTTTGTTCTTTTACTTGGTGTACAAGCTTACGACATGGAGCTTGTTTATCAAGTCGCAGCCTTCGGGGCACTTTCAACATACGACTGGACCGATTCAGAGGGCGATAGACTTTACGTTGGGTATTGATGGGATATTTGCAGAGAACGATCAAGACGCCAGCAAGAAGGCAGATGGAAATGTTCCTACCGCGCCTCGACGACCGAATCAGTTCCTCGTCCTCATCATCAATCTCCTACTCGCCGACATGCACCAAGGAGTAGCCTTCCTTCTCAACGCGGCGTGGCTCCGAAATAATGCGATCATGGTTGGAACAGCGTCTTGTTATACCCAAGGACTCTTCGTGTCGCTTGGTGACTTGGCCTCGTCCATGTTCATCACTGCAATTGCCATTCACACCTACCTTGCTGTTGTCAAGCGACGGCAGACACCGCAGAGGGTGCTTTACGCAATGATTATCGCTATCTGGATCTTTGTCTACGCCATCTCCCTCATTCCAATTGCTGCGACTCGTAATGGTGCCGAGTTTGGAGGGTTCTTTGTCCGCGCTGGAAGTTGGGTAAGTACCATATGCCCCATTGACTGTCGGCAGCCCTCTGACATTATACAGTGCTGGATGAACCGAAAGTACGAGAACCTCCGACTCTTCACACATTATCTCTACATCTTCCTCGGCCTAGGTACAACATCTGTCTTATATCTCATCATCTTCTTCCATCTTCGTCGTCAAGCCCGATATGAGTCGTCAGGATCACCAAGCCAGGCCGATACAATGCAGCTCCAACTCAGCCGCAACCCTGCCTTCCTGATCTACCCGGTCATCTATGTTATGTGTACCCTTCCTCTTGCGGCTGGCCGTATTGCGACGATGGCTGGCGCGAAAGTACCCAACGGCTACTTCTGCTTCGCGGGTGCCATGATCGCATCTAACGGTTCCTTCGATTGCCTGCTGTTTGGCACAACCCGAAACACCATCGTCTTCGCCTCAAAGTACGACATCTCATCCGATGATGTTGGCCTGAGCACTTTCGCGTTCCTCAAAACACCTACTCGTCGGTTCGGTAATACCATCTCGATCCAAGGAGGCCAACAAGCAGACGAGAACGTCGCTGGAGGATGGTGGTCGTGGCCTGCTAGGGCAAGCGCTTCGGAGAACAGAAGCAGAAAGGGAATGACACGCACCATCAGCCAAGAGTCTCTGAGAGGACCGGCTATTCAGATGGATACCGTGACATCAGTGGTGGTCGAAGTTGATGACTCGGCGGAGAGAGACCCAAGATACCCAGATACAGCAGCGAGCTCTAACCCTTCATTACGCAGCGCGGAAAAAGAGTATACGAGAACGATACAAAGAAGCATGGATGCTCATAGATAAGACTTTAATGTTGATACCAAGTAATGAAAACAGAAGCTTTAATGATATTGGCTTATTAAGACATATATGCTGTAACTGGCATCCTGTGAAACATATGTAATATGATAGAAGTCATAACAATGAACAAGGTCATCACCTTGCTTTTAGGGCTTTTCCTCTGAAGTCTCCTCCTGACCAGTCTCCGAAGCCTCCTCCGAACCAGCCTCTGAATACTCCGAACTAGTATCTGAGTACACAGTCGCTGGGTTTCTTTCCAGCTCATCAAGCCACTCTTCGTCTGGTTCCAACTGTATCCTCGTCTTCGCGCACTTAAGTTCGATACCGATTTTGACAGCAGGTTCGTCGAGTCGCCACGGCGGTTGTGTGTCAACTGGTGACGTCCACGCAATAATAGAAAGCGCTGGAAACAATGCCTCATAGTCGAGCAGAGTTTTAACCATATCGTAATCGGCAGGCATCAAATACCACCATGGGTCATAGTCATCAGTAAGTTCTTGACCTGGGGCCAATAGCGGGGTCTTTTCGTAGATTTCAATCTCTTGCAAGAACAGCACCTTCAAGCTTGGCGGCAGGTGCTCTCTGAGCTTGGGCAACCACTCAATATCGCGTTCGTAGGGATAAGCCCCAAACAGAACTCTTGGTGGGGCGGCGATATATTGAAGAGATGTGAAATTGGCAAACTTCATGGGCCTGTTTTCGAAGGCCGGCCGGCTACAGTCCCAGTAAAGCTCCATAACCTTGATACTCTCCCGGCAAGGTCTTAGAAGACGTGGAAAGTTTGGTGTATCTCGGTCGGGTTCCTCCATAGGGTGGTGAAACTCGAAGCGCTTGAGTTTCTTTGAATTTAGCAAGAGCCTTTCTAGAATTTTATTTGAATAGTTGTAAACTTCTAGGTGGAGGGACTCTAGATTCTCCAATGGAAGAGGCTGAACTAGATCAGGGGCATAACGATCGAGTCTGACGTTATGGAGGCGCAGAGATGTAAGGCTGGGGTGGCGGAATAGTTTAATCTCATCCAAGGACAAAATACGCGGGTCAGGGCCCCTGATATCATAAGATACTATGTGCACTATTAGCCCCTATCATTCTTGTGATTGTTGACAAAATTACGCGTCTTCAGTCTAGGTTTGGGGGTTATCCGTCCGGCCAGAAGCGAAACCATGTTTTGAAAGTCAGCGAGGCCGTCACGGGCTCCAAAGATCATGGTCTCTCCATTATTCAGAGTGGCGCTCTCGAGGTTGCGAAGGTCGAGACAGAGGAGCAGCCAGAAATACCGAGCATCAACGTTTTTGACATCCAAGTGATGGATCATATTAAGGATTCTGGGATCTCCTTTCGCAACTCTCAGAAGCCTTCTGAAATGTCTGTCTCTGGAGAATATTATTCTCCTGTAAAACATTGGCTTGGCCATTGCGTTAATGGTCTTACTCGTCTGCATGAGAGGCTTCATTTGGCGTGGCTCGAGCTTGCGTAGAATTATCGAAAATATCTCTGGCGGTAGCCGATCTAGCTGCCGTTGCCCTTCCATAATTGCTGTCCTTGTCGTGATCAAGAGGTTTTGTTGATGAAGAAAAAGGTATGAAAATCTGTCGTGAAGCGGGGATTGATGATAACCCGAGCTCAGTAGAGGCTAACCAGATATGGACTACCTTAGTGAGTGCTCAACTCGGTGTTTGACCAATCAAGATCCATCTTGCAGTCTGTCCTTTTGCCCATCATTGTCTTGTGTAAGTTCACCACTCTCCATTTTCTGTGATTCAGTGACCTATAATATCGATAAATTGGTATGCCTGAGCATTGACTGCCATACAATCAATATGATACACACGCGTTAAATTTGGGCTCCTTGTTTCTATGGTTCATAGGAGGATCTGTGAATTAGATACAACGATGATATATCTTGATTCAGAAAGCCACTCCCCGTATAAAAAGCTCGCCTCAGACCTCTCTTCTCAGCATTTCCAGCATCACGAGAAGAGATTTCGCACACATCGACCTTATAAAAAGAATTAACAACGATAAAAGCTGTCATCATTCGATCTGAAACAAAATGTGCAAAACCATAATGGTGCGATATTGGGGACCCTGTGGTCACCTCATCTCATGGCACCATCAAGATAAGTCTTGCCCTGACAAAGGAACAGAATAGTGCAACATATCATTGGGATGGGAAGAGAAGAAATCGCGTCGGCCTTGCCGACCATGTATGGGTGCGGAACGTGAGAGGAAGACACGCTTAGGTCTACGGTAGTCGTGCTTCATTCTAATATTACCAAGTTCTGTGTGCTGATTTAAGCTCTTAGCCACAGCCCACGGGTCTTAACTGCAAATCACACATTTGGCGTGATTGGTGCATAAGACAGACATAAAGCTGAAGGCAGTCCTGAAGTAGAAGCGATAGTGATGACTTGTTAAAGAAGAGTCGATGCCAAAAATTGTTGATTGCCAAGCCACTATATGTACTTAAGACCCCTATTACTAGAGGAAGACTCTAGAGCCTGCCCAAGCTAGTCATACTCTCGCCCCCCCGCAACTCGTCGACCCTTAACAAAAACCTGTGCCACATTCCTATCATCGCCCGTCATGACATACTTCTCAAACAACCCCCTCAGTGAGTCTTCCTCCTCTCTAGGAGTCATAGCGGACTGCAGTCCTGTTGTTGTAGCCACCCAAATGGCATCAAACTCTTTACCAACTTCAAAGTTCCCAATCTTGTCTTCGAGACATAAGACCTTAGCGCCTCCCATAGTCGCCAGGTAGAATACTTCCTCAAGTGAAAGAGCCTTGTCTTCCCCTTTGGACATAACCTCTCGGGCATTTGAAGCTATCATCGCTTGTCTGATGACTGCTAACATCTGAGATGCCCAGCCGCCCCCACTATCGGTGCCAAGACCGCATTTAATTCCGCGATGGAGGAAATCGCGGATAGGTGCTACCATGAAACCACCGCCGACAGTCATGTTGGCAATCGGACAGTGGGAGATGCCACAGTTCAGTGCTTCAAGCCGTTCCTTTTCGTAGTCGGTCATGATGGTGCAGTGAGCAAGGATGCTGCGCTTGTTGAGAAGGCCGTAACTCTCGTACAAATCGGCCTCGCTGCCTTTGAACTGCGGGAAGAGCTCCTTGGTGAAGTCGATCTCTTGCTGAGCTTCGTTGAAATGTGTTTGCATGGCCAGAGTATCGTCTGCCTGTACCATGTCTCCGAGGCCACGAAGAAGCTCGTCAGTGCAGCAGATTGCGAATCTTGGTGTAACAACCGGCTTCACCAACCCCTCTTCACCTTCTCCGGCGGGGCTCAATGCACGAATATGAGCAATGCACTCCTTAGTCTCGCGAAGAGAGTTCTCTGCACTTTGCTCACGAAGATAGTCTGGTGCATTTCTGTCCATGTTACATTTTCCGACAAACGCGCGCTGGCCATGGGCGTGGCATATGTCTGCGAGGATGCGCGTCGCTTCAGCGTGTCGAGAGCCATAATACGAAGCAGTCGTGATTCCCTGTCGCAAAAAGTCCTGAACGGTATGTTCATACATCTTTCTCGCGTACTCTGGATCAGAGAAGCGCGCTTCAAAGGGGAACGTCACTTGGTCGAGCCAATCGAGGATGTGAAGACCTTGACCAAGACCCCGCATCGGCCATTGAGGGGCGTGATTGTGAGTGTCGACAAATCCCGGGATCAGAAACTCGCCATGAGAAACAGTGTGTATTTTGGCATCTGAGGGAAATGCATCTTTGGGGACATCGGCAGGGCTTTTCCAAAATCCAGTGATGACGCCGTCGCTGATGACGAGAGTCGCATCGTCGACAAATTCCAGAGTTTGGAGGTCAAGAGAGTGAATGGCCGCACCGCGGAAAACAACGACAGATAGCATCGTGAACAATTGACACAAGACCTTAGTCACGCAGTAAAGGAAAATGGAGAGGAGTGTATCCGTAGGTTGACCTGATATGCTTACATCGGAAAGTTCAAATACCGTGGGGCAGCTCCGATAAGCGTCACCTCCGCGTATACCCATCCAATCACAACTCAGGCGATTATCGGGTCAGCTCTGTTGAGTTTGAGATCAGGCCCTCAACTTTGTATTACCCTTGAGTGAGTCAGTATGGAACATCGTTCAAGTGATGCAATCGCCCTTCGATCCACGCAGCGAGCGCCGCAGAGCTGCTTATCATGCTCATCTCGCAAAGTCAAATGCGATAAATCTGTTCCTTGTTCACGGTGCATCAAGCGTGGCCAGGCTGAATCATGTATCAGAGAAATGGTCCTTATTCGGGGCCAGGTGACCACGTCTGTGAATCATCCTGATCTTGTTTGTGTCATTGAAGCTAATGAGAAAATAGATGGCACGACGGTCCCGAAACTCCAACATATCAAGAGCTCAAGGAAGAAAATGATCGCTTGCGACAAGAGATCACGACACTAAAGGCGCAGCAAGGGCGTCGCCGAAGCAATACACTGCCGCAATCCCATATATCCAGCAAGTCATTAGATGATCTAGAGTATACCCCAGGCGAGCTTGCTGATGGCTTATGGGAAAGTCTGGCTTTGGAGTCTCATACTAGCGACTCCTGTGTGTCAGATTGGGCGGATGTCATCCTACCCAACGTAGAGTGCAGTCGGAAGCTGATAGAGTTTGATATGACATGGGATTCTTGGGTTCATTATGCTCTGGAATATCCTCAATTCAAGGACGAATGCGATAAGTTCGCAGGAGGTTTAGAGGCAGGGCTTGCACTTGATGAGGCTGACGTGTCATGGCTCGCTGTCTACTTTAGTGTTCTCAGTGTAAGTTACGCAATACTCAATCGAGATCTTTTACAAGACGGTGGGACTGACGAGTGGTAAAGACGTCTCTTTTGATGATGGAAGACGACGAAGCTCAAAGCCTGCCACTCTCCCCAGGAGTTACCATAGAGAAAGTGTCTCAAAATTGGTACGAGGCAGCGATTTTCTGTCTTCACAAGGCAGACTTCCTGCGAGTTCCCAACGTACTCAGCGTGCAAGCAATAGCTGTCCTATGCATGGCCTTCAATAACCGTGGGGATTCGGAGGTGGGGCATCACTTCCGAGTGTCGGCGATCCGAATTGCACAAACTCTCCGCTTAGCACAGGATGATGGCAAACGTAAGGAAGGGTATCTGAGCCTTGAAGCAGAGCGCCGTTTGTGGTGGACACTGGTTATCTGCGAATGGTAAGACTTCAAGATATCGATATCGCTCCAACGCTGATCAACCTTCTTGCAATCAGGTTGAACTTGACGCATGAGTCCCCAGTTATAGACGAATCTGACTTTAGTATTCCCCTGCCTTCTGTCTCCCACCGCGAGGCACAGGATACGCTCGTGGACCCCGTTCACTATCACATCTTCATGGCTCGAACATCTCAAGTTATATACAAGTTTCGCATATCACTGAAATATGGTGTCAAGTCGTTGAAAAGTGCAATCGACATCGTCAAAGCTGCTGACGAGGGACTAGCGAGCATCATTGACTCGTTACCAAGCCACTTGCAGCCCGAGAGTGATGCGGTCACAGACGCAGAGATTCAAGCTCTTGAGAGTACTCAACCGTGGATCAAATGGCAGCGCTACGACTTGACTCTCGTCCTCCTGCATCTGCGCATGCACATCAACCGCGTTCTTCAAAAGCAGTGGCTATCATCTCCCGAGGAATATCACTGGGCACAAACAGTTAGCGTCACGTCTGCCATGAGCTTAATTTGGATTAACCGAAGCTGGGATCAGCCAGCATCAACCAGAAAGCAGTGGTAAGACAACCCCGCCCATCCGCTTACTTACAACATACTGAACTCTGAAGGGCGCTGTCGTATCATATTTACTCTTCTGCCATGTTTCTGTTACGGGAATGCCAAAGCACCAACTCCGAGGATAACCGAGAGTATCTCGATGCCATTGAAGCTGGGCTTGTCTTGCTAGACGCTGTTGAGTCACATAACCTACTAGCTCGGCATGCTGCTCGAGTCTTAAGGAAAAGTATAATTGAAGCCAGTACATGAATGGATTTAAGGTTAGAGATTGTTTTGGAACTATCCATCTCGTTATAGATAACAGGCGGTTTGACCTGCAAACTTGCCATAGAGCCACAAGCTCAGGGAAGAACTTTGACATCTTTGAGGGTATCGAAAACCTTGCTCAGGCTCTCCCAACTATCCTCATATCTTATTCAATGTCAGTGAGAATCAACATTTATGAACGGTATTCAACTTACCCAGTCCAACCAAGTTTTCGCGCTTTACTCATACTGATCACGAGATCATAATTCCTGCCCAGCACAAAACCGAGGAATCCTCACGTAGCCCCGTCCAATGTCTTTTCATCCAAGCCCTCTCGCTTAGCGAGTTTCTTCCAAGCTTCCTTTACCTCCTCTTGCTGGCTCCATTTCGTTAAATCGATCATCTGCTCCATCTTGCCTAGTTTGGTGATATCTTTGAGTCCCGACTTCTCCTCGTGCAAGCTAATTGGAGGAACGAGGTTTAAACCAGTAGATGAGCTCAACGGGTGAGACTGCTGGAATTGAGAGGCATCGACCTTGGTTCCAAATCGTTCTGCGACTTTAGGCCATAGGTTCTGCCAGCTCTCAACATCACCGTTGACGACGTTGAAAGGTTCATTGGCAGTCGAAGATTCGAGCACGACCCATTCACAAAACTTTGCATGAAGGTCCGCGCTTGTGAAACAGTCGAATCCAGTGTAGAACCTCTCCGAACCAGGGAAGATGAGATCTTTGCCGAGCTCTTTGCTGGTTGCCGTGCAAATGCCACCTGCTTCGCGCCCGTCACCAGTAAGAATCTCTTGAGTTTCTTGTCAATCTCGCTCTTCACGAGAGCATCTAGGAAGGCTTGTATCATATGGCCATTGACATCCCAATTCTTCTGTTCATCTGCCTCCTCGAGGTAAGCGGCAAAGAAGATGTATTCAGCCGTGATACCCTGCAGGTTCTTGGCTACCCCATCGGCGTTCCCAGTGAGGTCGATGTGTCTGTGCTCAACATTGGAAGGGAACACTTCTTTCCGAGATCGCGAGGGAGTAGACTTTGCTCCATTTTTGTGGGTTCTGGCTAAGCCAATGATTCTGGGGTAATCACCGACCTGTAGCTCCAATAACAATAGCAGTAGACATGTCGCGTAGTTTTCTTGAGCTCAATTTCCTGTATCTTGGAATTGAATTGTTGGTAGGGTTCTTATATAGACGAGAGTGGTTTGCTTATATGCTGACGTTCTTCGCGACAGGCGGCATAACGAGATCAGCCACACATCACTCTCCCCCACCATCCACGCAGTGATGACCAATTCATTACAAACACAATGCGTCTCTGAATAATTTCATTACTGTGCATTTCGGTCTTTGTCGGTTACACTGAAGCAAATAATCTTGGAATAGAGTCCAATGTCACAAAGCATTTAGACAATATCACAGAACCATGGACAGATTTTTATGAGCTAAGTCTGTCTGAATAGTTTATTTCTCACACGTAATAAAATCTACAATCTTCCGAGACGTGGAGAGCATACCGAATATTTACAATAGGTGGAATCCGAAAGCCTTACGCGCTTCATCATTCAGACCATCGAGGCCCACATATCCTTTCAGTGTGCTCTCATCCAGGTTATTCCCATGGGCGTAATCAGCAGAAGGCCGTCCCTCTAGTGTAGCAAGAAGCTGCTCTTTGACATAGGTTTCATTTGCTGGCGTTGTAGGGCATGCAGCTATGAAGGCTACTGAGGCGTTGTTCTTTCCAAGATGCTCAGTGTCAACAGCATGACAAACCTGGAAGTAACTTTTGTCAGACAATGGGACGGAGATAATTAGAACAGATCAACTTACATCGCAATGCCACCAGACTGTATCGCCAGGTTGTACCTCTGGCATATGAATAAGGCATTCTTCGAGCCTAAGATGAGGATGGGATGACCGACTCAAGCGTTGACTTTCTGGCTTCATAGTTCCTGGGAACCAACCCGCGGAGTCGTCAAACGTCCACTTCGCAGCGTCCATTATCTGATCAGGATCCTTCGGTGGGCTGAAGAAGGGTCGCAGAAGCAGGTATGCGATTACAGTCTTGACATCAGGGTATACCATAATGGTCCCCTCTCTTGGTGCCGTTGGCGTCAACGCAGTCCATCCTTGGAATGTGCGCAACACTGTAGAGTGAGCAAGGCCTTTGTAAAACTCTTGGTCGCCGTTCTTTCTCGCTTCCACATCATAAGCATCATGATCTTCTGGTCTACCGGAAAAGATCTCGTCGTAGACTTTCCGGTAAGTTGGATCAGCCCAGCGACACAAACTTCCAGCATCGATATGAGGACCCAACCCAAGGAAAGGCTGGCCTGGCGCACGATCGCGAATGCCATCAAGATAGACAAGAGGGTCGGGTGAGGTATCCTCTGCAGAGTATTTCCACAACTCGTTCAGCTTTCGCTGCAGCTTCAGGTGATTTGGATGAGAGCGAAGCGTGTTTTGCGTTGGTGAGTTGTACAAAACCAGCATTGATGGGCTTTCCTTGGGCCATTGCCTGGATGGAGCTTTTATTATTCGCGACATAAGTCTTGAGGTCTGAGTAAAGTGTTGTCGCTACTTCCTGGTGAACAGTGTTGCGACAGACGAACGAGCCGATCCTCTTGATCTCAGCCTCTTGCTCTGGTGAGAAGCCATCTTCGATAATTTGCTGAGTGTCGAAGACAGGGACAATAGTGTTTCCCTTCTCGATAATCTCTTCAGTGATCTTTTCGAGTTCTTTACAGACCTTTATCCAGCTTTGTTGAAGTGCCTCAGCGCCATAGTGGCTGATGATCGCTTTCTTGACCTCTAGGAACTCAGGGTCTTTGGAGGACGTTGCAGTCTCAGAGGTGTACTCAGGCCACGCGGGCCACTGTCGGATAGAGCCAGGCATTTTGATAAGTCTTCTGATTGAAAGAGGTTAAAATTCACGGTTCGGTGATGTCCTATCCTTTTATCTCTTAGTTCTATCTCATGTCTCTGACTTTCAGTTGCTTGATTGACGAACTACTCGCTAGTGGGTGAGCTCGGCCGAGCTCGACCGACTTTGGCTCAGACTGTGAAGCTATTGGTCAGAACTCAATAAATCGTTATCTCCCCAGGATCTGGATCTGGTGCGGGGAGTTGCGGGCCTGATATAACCAATTCCCTGGGTTCTGTCTTCCCCAGACTTGATAAGCCAATGATAATAAACGTCTTTGTTCCAAGGTATAAGATGCGCCCTGTAACCCGCCATGAACAAGAGCCCAATTCCTGGTTCAGTTCATCATTCAACGGCGACCATCTCAATCATGGCATTCGAACGAAAGCATGTCTCGAGGCTTGTGCCTGCAGATCACAAGATCCTCATGCCTCTCCTTCTGGCAGTGACCATCGTGAACTCGGCTGTACGTAGGGGTCAAGTTGCCTGCAGCGGGAGTCAGCTAACAGCATACAGACACTAGGTTACGACTCATCCGTCATGAATGGCCTGTTGATCTTGCCGTCCTACTCCGAGTACTTCAACCTGACAACGGCCACTGAAGGTCTCAACAATGCGGCCAATTGGATGGGCAGCATCTTCGGTGCTTTTCTCATGGGCCATATTCCTGATCACTTCGGCCGCCGACGTGCAATCTACATCGCATCGATCGTAACGACAATCGGCATCATCTTACAGGCTGCTGCCCAAAACATACCCATGTTCGTGGTCGCCCGTTTTCTTGTTGGCGTTGGATCCGCTATTAGCAATGGCGCTGCACCAACTCTTCTTGGCGAGCTGCTCCCTCCGCGTCGACGAGCCCGCGTTCTTGGTTTGTTCTTCTCGTGCTATTACGTTGGTAGTCTGGCCTCGGCAATCATCAACTATGGAAGTCAAAACATACAAAGCACATGGGCTTGGCGACTACCTTCTCTTCTCCAGTTTGTTCCCAGCTTGTTAGCTGTCATGATTGTTCCATTCGTACCGGAATCTCCACGGTGGTTGATCTCTTAGGATCGCAACGAAGAAGCACTTGAAGTTCTAGTCATCATGCAGGGAAAGGACAAGACTGACCTTCAGAGGGGAAGTGAGCAGCTGGAAGAAATCAGGAGCACAATCCTTCGCGAAGCACAAGAATATCCTCGCAACCCTTGGAGAGAGATGATTTCCAGTGGGCCCAACAGGCGCAAACTGGCCATCCTATGCAGCTTTGGACCAATGATCAACTTGTTTGGTAACTTCATCATATCGCAAGTCATACTATTGTGACAGGGCTTGATCCATCAGTCTGACAATTGCAGCTTCTACCTCACCAAGATCCTCAATCAGGCCGGCATAACCAACACGACAACCCAAACACAGATCCAGGTCATTATTAACTGCTGGTCATTCGCGGTCGCTGTACTCGGTAGTTTCATGCTGGACATCCTCGGGCGCAGATTACAGACCTTCATCGGTGTTGGCGGCATGACCGTTACCCTCTTACTCATCGGTGGTCTCATCAAGCGTAGGTTCTGGTATGTGTTTAGTCTGATGTTGCTTGCTAACCAAAAGTCTACAGGCTTTGGCGAAAGCACCAACAACTCCGCGATATATGGAACTATTGCCGTCATTTTCCTCTTCCAAGGCTTCTACGCCTTTTCGATCACGCCAATGACAAGTTTGTACCCAACCGAGGTGTCGCCATTCAAGCTACGTGCTACAGGCATTGCTATCTTCCGCATGCTTGACTCCAGTGCTGGGTACGACAAATGCATCTCTTGTGTTTCAAACTCTACTAACAACATAATATAGTCTTCTTGCTTCCTTTGCCATGGCTTACGCAATGGCTGATCTGGGATGGAAGTTCTACTTCATCAATGCTTCATGGGACTTTATCTTTCTTATCATTGCCTATTTCACCTTTGTGGAGACGAAGGGCTTGGAACTGGAAGAGATCAATGCGAAATTCGGAGACTCGACCGTGGTGGAGGCTGTGGTAGAAGACTCCGCATCCAATGACATGGGTAAGGATGAGGACTGGACGGTAAAGACGCAGCCTCAGTAATCTTGCAATAGCTAGTTATTCCGCCGCTAGAGTTACTTCACATAGACACAACTGAATAGAGCAAAGCATACTTGGTTCTCTTATATCATTTCCATGCCCTTGTCTCCGAGAGAACATCTTGGCCTGGGCCACTGGGCATATCCACCGGGATTTGAGTCGCTTCCCACCGGGGAACGACAATTGCTCCCACCGCGATGCGACCCCAAAACCCTCACGAGCAACATGGCATTCTTTACTGACCTTCCCCATATAAATCGGATCTCCCTTCTCCGCATCTGCATTTCCTCTCACATTCAACCTACATTGGCGCGGTAGTCTAAACTAAGCATAATGTCTAAGCTCTGCACCATCACCAACAAGTGTCCCGCTTGCGAACCGGATCATGAAGCATTGGCGCGCCACTCTATTTGAGACATGGCATCGCATTTTCACCAGAGCTTACGGTACAGGTCACTTCATGTAGATCACTGCCATGACGCAGCATTGGTGCGCGTATTTTGTCCAATTAATCACAAGCAGGTGTTTCGTGTTTCCTATCTGTGGAACAGAAATCTCATGGCAGATCATCAGTCAAAGCATCGGCTAAATGCCATATGGAAGGTCCCCCGGATTTGCAGATGTAACATCAAATTTGGCGCTCCAATGACGGTAAGAGCTCAGGCCCAATTGAACTGGTGATATGGGGAAAGGAGTTTTCTGATTCCGGGTTTTGTGGGTATGGATGTCATGGATATATAAACAGCTGCTGATCCAGCGTAACATCCGCTTCATCAAGCCGACCGATCAACGAAAACCAGCTTTAGCTTCATCATGGTCGTAGTCAAAGCCTCAGCCCTCTTTTTGGGCCTTGCGTCCCTGATTCTTCCTGTCAGCGGTCAAGCTGTCAACGACGTGGCTGATGCGTTTGACTTGGCTCAGGTCTCCCTCACTGATAGTCGATGGATGGACAACCAGAACCGAACATTGAACTATCTTCTTTCAATTGACCCCGATCGTCTACTCTATGTTTTCCGCAAGAATCACGGCCTCGATACAAAGGGTGCACAGACTAATGGCGGCTGGGATGCTCCCGACTTTCCCTTCCGAAGCCACGTCCAAGGTCATTTTCTTTCAGCCTGGACACAGTGTTATGCTTCCGCAGGAGTCAAAGAATGTGGCTCGCGAGCTACATACTTTGTACAGGAGCTCGCCAAATGCCAAGCAAACAACGAAAAGGCGGGCTTCAACAAAGGATATCTCTCTGGCTTTTCGGAAAATGACATCTCTAAAGTCGAGGACCGCACGCTGAGCAACGGAAACGTCCCCTACTACGCTATTCACAAGACTCTTGCGGGACTGCTAGATGTTTATCGCCGCATGGGTGATCAGACCGCTAAAGACACCATGCTGTCACTTGCCAGTTGGGTTGACACTCGCACCTCGAAGCTAAGCTACAACCAGATGCAGAGCATGCTACAGACTGAGTTTGGTGGAATGAATGAAGTCCTCGCCGATATCGCGTTCTATACCAAAGATGCAAAGTGGCTCAAGGTCGCCCAGCGCTTCGACCATGCGGTCATCTTCGACCCCTGCAACAGAACGTCGACAAACTCTCCGGTCTTCACGCCAACACTCAACTTCCCAAGTAGATTGGTGCTCTTCGTGAGTACAAGGTCAGCAGTGATAAGAAGTACCTCGACATTAGCCGCAACGCATGGAACATAGTCGTCAACCAAGCACACCTACGCCATTAGTGGAAATAGTCAGGCCGAGCACTTCCGAGCTCCTGATGCTATTGCCGGGTTCCTCACTGACGATACTTGCGAGGCTTGCAATAGCTACAACATGCTGAAACTCACTCGCGAGCTTTGGGCCTTGAACCCAACTGACGCTTCATACTTTGACTTCTACGAGAAAGTTCTGTTAAACCATCTGCTTGGTCAGCAGAACCCCAGCAGTGATCATGGACATGTCACGTACTTCACACCTCTCAAGGCTGATGGTCGTCGCGGAGTTGGCCCCGCTTGGGGTGGCGGTACCTGGAGTACTGACTAAAACTCCTTCTGGTGCTGCCAAGGTACAGGAGTCGAGACCAACACCAAGCTCATGGACTCTATCTATTTTCACTCTTCTGATACGCTCTACGTCAATCTCTTCACTCCCTCGAAGCTCAATTGGTCTCAGAAGAAGGTTTCTGTCACCCAGACGACTGACTTCCCCGAAAGCGATACATCAACATTCAAGATCTCCGGTGATACTAGTGAATGAACTTTTGCAGTCCGCATCCCACCTTGGACTTCTAAAGCCTCCATTAAGGTCAATGGCCAAGCTGCAAATGTGGCCATCCAATCCAGCAAGTACGCTCTGATCAAGAGACAGTGGAAATCTGGAGATACTGTGACAGTCCAACTACCCATGAGCCTGCACACCGTTGCCGCCAACGATGGCCAGACTTTGGGTGCGATTGCTTTTGGTCCAGTCATTTTGGTTGGTAACTATGGGGAGTCTACCCTGAACGGCAACTCTACGATTTACCTGGCAAGTATCAAGCGAAAGAGCAATACTGGTTTGACATTTGGAGCTACCTCTGGTGGAAAGGCTGTCGAGTTGGGTCCTTTCTATGATGCTCAGGGATTCAACTATGCTGTTTACTGGAAGTTGAGTGGTAAGCTTTCAGGCTGATTGGTTCCAGAGTGGGTTTGGGAGACGTTGAAACTTGATGAAAGTTCTATATTGATAGGACGAGGCGCATGAGCAAGTAGGTGGCGCATTTTCTGTTTATTGTAGTTCAAGTATGTAAAGGGACCTATCATCACAGATCTCCACACTCATCGCCCAGGGGATGAACCACAGCTTTCACTGGAAAGAGCTCGGTTATGTCAGGGGCTTGTTTCCTATGACTTTGCTTCTCAAGACAGACGACTTTTGTCATACCCTTTAGTTACTCGTTACCATTTTTGTGATGTGTGGTGTCTGAACCAGCTGTGTGCGGGCAAATCGGCCAAGTGAAAATTGGGGCCTAAGCACTTTTTGACTGCAGATATAGCCAACGACTCTATCAATGCACCGGGATCAGTGCACTTTCACTCCTAACCTTAAAGGCGGCAAAAACTAAGTCCAATTACTTCCGCTTCTGCAGAATCACGTTCCAGTGGCCTGTATGGAATTGCATGGTAATAATCTGGCGGAAGTCAACCACCTGGCCTCGCACCTCTGTGATGTCATATCTCGTCAGAAGATTGGCAGCAATCATTCTCATCTCTGCCCAGGCAAAACTGCGAAGAGGTCAAGAGTCAGTACGATAGCCAATGATTTTCGACATTGCCAAGTCAGGAAGACTCACTTGATATCGATGCAGGAGTGTCTTCCAGCAGAGAAAGGAAAGTATGCGGTTGTGCTACAAGACAAAGTCAGCATGGGATCTATCTAGATAAGGCGTTGCGACGACATGCTCAGCTGCAGGGTAGTCGCCTCTCTCCTCGTCGGGGAGCCATATCTCGGGGATGAAGCTCAAAGCATCTGGCCAGTAATCTTCGTTGCGATGAAGATCTCGATATGAGGCAGAGACCACCGTGTGCGGAGGCAAGTCGTATCCCATCAAGTTGAACCACTGGTCACCAGTACGGCGACCCATCTCGGATGCAATAGGATGCAGCCGAAGATTTTCCTTAATACAAGCTTCCAGATACTGGTAGTCTGCTGAATCACGAACAGTCTTGCTAACAATGATATCGTCAACGTCATCATGGCTGATGGTAGGGAGGGATGCGAGCAGCTTAGCACGGACTCGAGGATTACGTGCAAGCTCCAGGAACAAACAGGCAATGGTACCAGAAGTCGTTTCTGAGCCAGCGAGAAGGATTTCGGACATCTGGTCCAGAATGTCTCGCGAATTCATTGTTTGTTCATTATCTGGCCTTTTACCGTTTTCAATGAGATGCTGAAGAAGATCCGGTGAGTTCTTTTTCTCATCTGAGCTCTGACGAATGACCGAGTCGATAGCCTTTGAACGTTAGCGACACCCAAGTTAGCAGCAGAATCCCGTTTTACCATAATCATTTCCTTGGGCCAATCAAACTCGACATTGAATCCAATTCTTCGTAGAAATCTCTTGATGAAGACATACTGGTAACATATAACTTATTAGCAATTCATTCATAACAGATGCATGGAATCGTACCTTGTATCTGTCTGCGAGACCATCAAAAATGGCTCTAGAAATGGACTTCCATGTCTCATCCATCTGCCGGTCGCTAGAAACTTCATTGAGTTTTACCTGCCCGAAGCCCTTGCTAAATGAACTTTCTCCCATGCTACCGCGGTTGTTAGCATCAAGAAATACCGATGCGGAATTCCACTGTTGTGTTTCGGACGTACATATCAAGCGCAGCTTTGTGAAGGTCATCCATGAGATCAGTCTGGACTCTTCCTGCAGTCGAAGCACTTTCAGCCAAAAGTGCCACGTAATTTTGAAGAAGGTCTCAAATTATGCCCCTGAAGACGGACTCCAAATTATCAACATAGCCCACTGTGAACGCTGGAGAAAGGAACCTCTTTAGGCGCTTATGGGGATGGAATCGACTGTGCAGTATCAGGACAATTAGTCTTGGAATCATAACCTTGCCAAGGCCGAACCTTTATACTCACATTTCACCAAAGAGGCCAGGACTCATTCGATCTCGAGAAATCTCGGCATACATAGCAACCTTGGGGAGGTCGATGGTTGACAGGATCTGCTTCAGAGACTCTTTGTCGGAAACCCAGACGTGTCTTGGACCAAGACGACATATAGGGCCATAGTTTGCATGACTTCGTTATACAAGCTTCCAAATTTCACCGGTTGAAAATAGATATCGTAGATGGAATAGTCAATGGCGCGTACCATGGCCCAGGAATCTCTTGAGGTGGAGAACGCATAGCACGAAAGATACCGAAAAGCTTTGAGATCAGAAGGTAAGTCAGAATGGCGATGGCCAAGGCAACAAGCAGAAGATGCATTTTGGAGAGGTGTGAGGGCAGTGATTCAACAAGATAGAGATACATTCTGAAGGCTTTTGTACGAAACTACAGTCCCAATACGAGGGACATGACTGAGTAGCTATGATATCTGTGTGTGTTATATACGGCTTCGATTCGAAGGTACTGGTAAACATGTAGGACAGGATCGATTGGGTTAGTCACAAGTGATAGTATCTTGATGTTGTGGCATCATGAGATAGTGTACTGAGAAGCTTCATTTCACGAAAAGACGAGGGACATGATGCTCGGCTCCCGAAAGAGTTCAGCCCCAGACGGTCTCAGCTCGAGTAATGCATGACAAAATGGACCTTCCTAATCATGCCGTGCGTGCT
The DNA here is from genome assembly GCA_001654545.1 of Fusarium agapanthi. NCBI lineage: Eukaryota > Fungi > Ascomycota > Sordariomycetes > Hypocreales > Nectriaceae > Fusarium > Fusarium agapanthi. Next base: position 215,413 of record LTDI01000156.1, read on the forward strand.
ATACGGCATAAAGCTTGATTCGCTTTGAATAAATGTCGCGGGATAAAGCTGCCCGTGCCCTTGGTAAACATACAAGCGTTGACGTAGCCTAAGCCTAGCTACGCCCGCCCATCTCCTGCCAATTTCGTGTTTTTATGCAACTTTCTCTTCGCCCTAGTTCTCGCATCCACTGATCTGACGTTAAGTTAACAGGATATTCCCTCGCACCAGTTACCCTCAGTATGAGGGGTTATCGAGGCGGGTTGATGCCTGTTTATGCACGACCTTTGCCAGATCGACAGCTATAGTTAACTTATCACATTCATGGCTGGAGTTTAAAGTTTGGCACCAATGTTACTTGTCCTACGCAGGCCCTGGGATGCCTGTCGAGGAATATCGATCAATTTTAGGGGGATCTCTCTTTCTCATCCTACCACCCCCCTGTCAGCCAACACACATATTACCTCTGAGACATTTTCTGATGCACTTTCTGATAGGTAAATGAGAGAATTGACTACATGGGATCCCCTGTATCGTATAATTCTAAGCCTTATCATATGCCGTCTCTCGTATAGCTATTGACTACGGGCTCGGGGTCTTAGCGCGAGGCACTACTATCCGTTAGACCATCTGAGTAATGCCGGCACATAAGATAGCTTCACAGTTGAATGCCGAAGTGCCGTATGGCTCCGTTTTCGTTTACACAAGCCGCCCTACAATTCAGCGTGAGGCTATCAACCAGAGGTGTAGACTTGCGGAGGAAAAGAGCATATCGGACAATCATCAACGGAGCCACCCGCATAACCTGCACTTAAATGGACTCTACTGATATCTTGACATTAGAGTGGGTCGGTTAAATGTCGCTTCTGTTCCTCACCAGAGCCAGAAGCCCAAATTTAGGAGCAGAGTTACTGCACTGCATCCGCGCTAGAAAAGTACGCTTTATAAGCTACAAACTCTACACCCTATAGACTGCTTACACAGTGCTTAGCCTCAAGTCGATAATCTCAGGTAGTTTCCCGCTGCGTGGGTTTGCTTTCATATCGCAGATGGATTTGAAACAAACCTTGGCGGGAGCAACCAGACCCATCTCAATATGCTTCTTCAACGTAGGTCTCTGCTCATTCAACATCTCAATTATGGCATTTCCAGAGGCTGCAGGAGGGGGCTCGTCGGTGTTTACCATTATCTCCATGGCATCCTTTGAGTCTTGACGGGTGACTACCACCTGGAAAGCTTCTATAGCCACAGTCTTCAAAACAGCTCTGGCAATTTGACGTAGATGTGAAATGTCTAGAGAAACAGAACCTAACCGGACAGCCTGATTGCTCCGTCAGAGAAGACGGAAGATTCCAGCCGCTTTGTCAACTCGCTCCGCGCGATCCCCTGTTGGATAACGAATGTCAGGTGTCAGGTCTCGGATCAAGTTGGTTACAACAAGTGTTCCGGGAATATTTGGTTGTTCAGCCGGGACAGGCCCTTCATCTTCGTCGACAAGGATCTCGACTATGGCCGCTGCCGAGAGTACAATTTGCTCTGCTGGATCCGGACTTCCAGCAGACACGGCCACGACACCGGCATCGATAGAGCCATATGTGCAGCTGCGTATAGTGGCATTGGGGAACAGATAGGCCACCGCAGCGACTTGATCATCAAACATTGGCTCGCCACCAAACATGACAGCCGTCACAGATAAGAACCTTTTTTCTTTAGGGCGGCAATATGGGGCCAGACGGACCAGTGATGTTATGGTTAAGAGGACTGCCGTTGCGCGGCATGTTCGCAGAAGCTAGGCTGTCACATCTGGCGCCATCAAACCTCCAATTGGTATCTGGATGGTAGGTATGGGCAGCGAAATGACGCTCAAAATGTGCAACAGAAACGATCCGTAGGGGTCTCCTGCGTAAAAGAGATTCGCGACTCGATCACCTGCCCGAAGTCCCGCATGGAGAAGTCCGTCTGCCAGGAGGGATGCAGTCCGAAGCAGCTCTATTTAAGAGTAACTAGTAAACTTGGGAATACCAGTAGTGCCTGCACAATGAGTCCGGTTAGTGGGGCGGCCATATAATGAGTTCTAGGATATTTTCCAGCTTACCACCAGTTTTTATCAGAACGCCGTCTATCTGGCAAGAGGTCATAACCAAACGTTTAGAATGATAATAGGCCGCCCAGTACTTGGAATGATCGATCAAAGGGACCTCTTTGGGGGTGAGTTAGCCAGTAGCCGCCATATCTCGGTAGAGATCGCTGTAGAATGGCGACTTCTGCTTTGCCTCGGCGATTAGTCCATTAAGACAAGGATATTTATCAGTCTTTGGTGGCTGTACAATTGACATGATACAAGTGGGAGTCAAGTGATTGTATTCTCAGAAATGCCGAGAAATTGGGCCCTTCAATTGATAAGAGGCAGAGAGAAGTTGGTTCGTAATGTTGGTGTGACCGCACTTCAACTCTGTATACCGAGCTGAGAGTTCTAGGACATAGGAATTTACAGTTGGCGGCCTCCTTCCGAGAAATAAGTGTTAAAAACAAGCAAGCGGTCTGTAACCACCCAAGCAGTGGCTTTTAATACTCTCTATTCTAGTAAACCAACCTTAACGGCGTTGTACTCGGATTATTGAGTTTGACAGGGATCTTAACGAATTAATCAGAACCTCCCTCCGATATACTTAATTCAGCATGGTGATTATCAGCTCTCTGTTACAAGTCTAACCTATCAAAGCTCGAACATAAGGCAAAAGTTCCTCGGATCAACGGATTATGGTTGCAATCAGGGCTTAAGCAAGATTTCGGGACGATTCGCGCGTATGTATCTATACAAAAAAAACCACAGCATCTCATACTACGTAGTATGATAACGGCCGTGCGCCCTAAGCAAAGGCTGCATTCCGGTTCTTGTGACTTCATTCATCTCTGCCGATATCCAATACGAGAAGATGAGCAAGAGAGATTACGCATTACTGGTGCGCCCGCTGTTGAGTTGGGTAAGTGTCAAAGTGTCCGCAGGGACCTGAAAGAGATCACCAATTATATTGAAACACAATGGCACATGCTTGAAACAAGTTGTCCATCGCTTCAAGGGCTAACCACTTCATCGGCAGTCATGAAATTGGGACTCAGGTCACCTTGTCTAAATCTCAAGGCGCTCGGATGCTTAGATTAGCGTCGAGGGGCGCGCAGCAAACCTGTAGGGGGGCGAGATACTCGGAAGGTGTCACATTAAAGCAGATTAGTGGTGGTATCCGGCTTCTTGTAGGTTGAGCACTTGATGAGCCCTCAATCGGTAAAATGAACTTTTACCTAGGTTGGTGTTGGTAGTAGTAAGGATACTCTGCTTGGATTGGTAGCTCGCAAAGAGTTATCTGTCCTTCGAAAAGTCACCAAATTCGAGAGAGGGGAGAAGCTTAGCATTTCTCAGTCTATAGAGTCAATCTTTTGTCTTATCCTAAGTTTGTTACCTGTCTCTTATCATAGCTGAAACCCAGGTATTATGCCAGTTTTGCCTTCACTGGCATGAACCCACTTTTCTCTTCCTTGGCGCGATCGCGCAGAATTCGGCGGAGGATCTTCCCGGACTTTACACAGCAATAGCTCATTATTTTGATAGCACTTATATTGTGCTCTCACTTCACTGATCTGAGTTCGGGGGATGGCACCGAGAAAGACTATGCCACCGTCGAGACACTTATAGCGTGCAACCCTACTTTCCATCCAACTCATTATATCGCGAGCAGTAAGACATGCGCCAGGACGTCTCACGACACATGCTCTTGGGAGTTCATGTCCATGGATGCTGATACCAACAACACCACTGTCGATGATATCATGATGAGTAGCAAGAATCGCCTCGAGCCCGGCGGGTGCAATCTGGAAACCCTTTACCATGAGAATCTCTTTGGAACGATCTACGAGGTGAGTTTTAGCCCCTGGTCCCCACGAGCCTACATAGGCTATATCTCCTGTCTTTAGCCATCGTATACTATTCTGTTCAATAATGGTCTCTCTAGTTGCTTGATGATTCTTCCAGTACCCTGCCATGAGTGTCGGGCTGGTAAACCAGAGTTCACCCTCTTTGTTGGCCTCCGTAATCTCAGTCGCCCCACGCATCAGCTTGATAGCTGAATTTGGTGCTGTCTCACCAACAGAACCCGGAGAGCCAGCTAGACGAGGATCGTTCATGGTTCCCAGACAAGTCAACTCTGTCATACCCCAACCCTGGCGAATAATGACACGATCATCCTTGAAGAGAGCGTTTGCTCTTTGCTCCAGTGACAAAGCAAGTGGTGCTGTCCCGCAAATGACATTTCTCACGCTCCTGAGGCTATCACCCACCAGTGCCGAGTTCGCCACGAGCGATGAGATAATTGGTGGGGCAGTCATCAGCTCTGTGATCTGGTACTTCTCGATGTGACTGAGCATGTCATTGAAGTTATACTGCCTCATGATGTAGGTCTCCACGCCCATCTTGGGATAATTGGCAATGAATGTTGTCTGTGTCGCAGCGTGGTTGAGTGGGAGAAAGCGCAGCGCGCGAGCACGGTAAGACCCGAGCCAAGCTTCTTGTTGAAGTCGATGAAGTAGGAGGTGCGCTTCACCATTGGAAACGTAGGCGAAATGTGTCACCTCTACGCCTTTAGGCCTGCCAGTTGTCCCAGAGCTGTAGTTTAGGCAACATATCGCAGTCTCAGGATTTGGCGGTTGAAACCACTGGAAGCTTTCTGCCTCGTGAGCGGGGCCAAGAAGCTCAGTCCACGAGCGTACGCCGTCATGAGACAGATTCTTGTGGTCGGGACTTCGCGAGTCTCGATGAAAGATATGGCTCTTTTCCAGGCCGATGGTGCGTGCTGATTCAACGGCGGTTTTGATAAGATTCGTACTGGTAATGAGAACTCTTGCGCCGCTATCTTTGAACTGATAGCTGAGTTCCAAAGCAGTGCTTGATGAAGTCGCGCCTGTATAGATGGCACCGGCCATAATGATGCCAAAGAACAGACATGGGACAAAGATTCCATTCTCAGAGAAGACCAAGACTCGGTCTCCCGGCGTGACGGCACGATGACGGAGACCTACTGCCAGCCGTTTTGAGCACAACTCGAACTCCCAAATCGCCAAAGTATTGTTTGGGTCATCGGCATCCACAAAAGCGATCTTTTCATTGCGCGGGCCATGCTGTGTACTTCCAAAGACCCAGCTAGGTAGAGATATTCGAGGCGTTGGAGTAGACCATCTTGATTCGATAGGCATTTTGATTGATAGGGAGCTCGAATGACTGTACTGTGAAAAGTCTGTTGGATGCGGATCTTACAAACATGAGATAATATGGGTGATTTGGATCCCTCTTCTTTTCTTTGCCTTTTCTATGTATACGCTAACCAAAGATTTGGTGCAGGTTCAGGCCTTAAACCTATGCTAACTTACCCTTACACGCTCCCGTCCAGGCAGAACCCCAGATATCTCAGCATAGATACCCTGAACGTTGCTTCAGCTGGTGTGTACTTATGAAATGGATGCCGAAACCTGATTTAAACTCCACTTAGTGATCTATATCGACTGTTTCTCTGCCGTCAGATCTAGTTCTAAAACAAACACTCAGGGACTAGTTTTAATGTCTTGTCTGTTACCATTCTATCAATGGCATGACCAACCAAGTGTCATTTTTAATCAGTCCCGCTTTGAACTTTGAATTTAAAGCCCCCTTGTCAAACCTCAACACTCTCTGCATGATAGCTAATTATAAAACACGAGGCACAAGCTGTGTAACATAGATCTTTTGCATTCGACTGGGTCAAATTTATCGCCTCGACGTTATCTTGTGCCACTGCCAATGATTGTCGTTGCAACTGTTATTCCTTGCTTATCTGCCATTCATTTTCTCACCATAGCAAGTCATCTAAGACACAAGCCGTTCGTAAGCAATGCCACACTTTACTCGCAAGTCTTGTCCAAGACGGGGAGGAGTTGGGGCATAGGGTCTCTCCCGGAAATATACATCTCGTTATAGTCTACGCCTGGGAGATGGATCCTTGAAGCATATAGTGGATTCTCTATTTGACTTCTGTTGACCCTACTCACGTGTCAAGATCATCATTGTGCTTTTTCACCCGTGTCCTGGGCCATGAGAAATAATACTTCTCGGAGAAATGAAAGCTATGTTGCCATTCATAGAGGCGGCATTTCACTGTAGCCCTGGCAACATCTTTGTCGATTTCCAATGTTCATCTTTGGCTCAGTTTTTGGTATGGTTGGGCAAAAATCCCCTTGAGGGTTAAAAGCTATTTTGGCTCGCATGGTGGCAGATCTAGACCTTTAGCTAAGGATTTGCATGAAGTCCATGTGATGAGGCTGTTCGTTTATGAGACCTCAGTGAGATCTGTGGGTATATCGGCCGACGGCGAACTGCGTAGTAGACTTGAGCATGGTTAAAAGGCAACATCAGCCAAACAATTCAGAAATGGTGCTGTCGAAAATGGATAGGGAAAACAATGAACTACTAAGAGAATTGAATATTTGAAGGTTGTGATTTGGCCCAGCGTAATTTGGAACGATTTCCTTTTCTAGAAGGATTATCCGAGGCCCTCAAAGCCCCGAGTACTGTAGAGGATCCGATAAACTCGGAGCCGTGTCGCCTCTTTATCGCCGGCAATCTCGGGTCCCGGGACTACCCCACGTGAGGATCTTACGCCTCAACCATTTCCACGCACGTTATCTAATATGTTGCATGCACTACGACTTGGGCTAGTTATCGCTTGATATGACAAGTTGACAATGAAAAGGGCGCTCAAATGCGGGGTTTAGCGGTTGGATATCGTCGGCTCGGCCTGCCAATAGCGGCATAGGATAAGCCGACGGGCGATACTGACCCCAACTCCACATGACTTGAATGACTTGGGGAATGTAATCAGTTGACTTTCTTTCAACTTATCCCTTCTTTCTTTCTTTCTTTCTTTCTTTCTTCTTCTCTAATATAACAGACTACAGTATGTGCCCCTATCCCTAACACCCTTAATTAACTACACCACTAACAACTGATAAGATCAACTTGGACATCATGGCATCTTATCAAGAAACAGTATCAGCTGCCTTACAACAGCGCGATATCGGCCTTGGCAAGGTAGAACCAAAGCTACAGGGTATCCCCGATGAGCTTCCTCTTAGCTCGCAAAGCCTTCCTCAAGGTGTCTTGACTGCACGCGAGATTGAGATCACAGAAAAGTATTCGGTGATCGAGCTGCTCGATGTCCTCCGTAAGCGAGAGATCAAGGTTGAGGAGGTGACGCGTGCATTCTTGCGGAGAGCTGCTCTCGCCCAGGTTGCTGTAAGTCATGGCCGACCTACATCCAACCACGATGCTAACAGTTCGAGTAGACCAACTGTTTAGTTGAACTTATGTGGGACCAAGCTATTGAGCGAGCCAAGTATCTCGATTCACTACCGGAACCCAAGGGAAAGCTCTTCGGTCTTCCCATTTCAACCAAGGAACATCATGGCATGGTCGGCGAGAACGTCTCAACTCACGCCTCATTCGTTGCGTGGATAGGCAAAGCTCATGGCTCCAACCTTTTATATGACCACTTGTATGACGAAGGCTGCGTCTTCTACGTGCGGACTACTCAACCTCAAACTATCATGCATCTTGAGACCATCAGCAACATTTACGGACGAACAGTCAACCCCTACAATCGTGATTTGACGGCTGGTGGCAGCAGTGGTGGTGAGGGAGCTTTGCTCGGTTTCCGTGGAAGCATCTTGGTAAGTGTAATTTTGTCCGTGACCTGAGCTTCGACTGACCTGGCTAGGGTATTGGTGGTGATATTGGTGGCAGCGTCCGTTGCCCAGCTGCCCACAACGGAATCTACGCCTTCAAGTGAGTAATCCTGGTAGCCATGCTCAGAGACATCTTTGTTAACCCCGAATAGGCCAACTCTCAAGCGAATCTCAGTCATGGGCGCGAGATCGATCATGGCCGGAAAAGAGACCGTTTCCTCAACACCTGGACCGATGACAGTTGACCGCGAGTCCCTCGAACTTTTCATGGAAATCGCCTTGTCAAAAAAGCCATGGCTCATTGATCCTTCCCTTACAGTCAAGCCATGGACTCCTTTCAAATTCGACAGACCACTAAAGGTTGCGGTTCAGTGGTGGGACGGTGTTGTCCAGCCCCATCCTCCCATGACAAGAGCTCTGAAGGAGGTTGCGGAAGCTTGCCGTAAAGCTGGTATGGAAGTCGTGGACTGGGACTGTGAGCCTTTGGATCACAAGAAGGGATGGGAGATTCTATCAGCATTATACTGGCCTGATGGAGGTAAGGAGGCTCTTGAGCTCATGGAAGCTGCTGGAGAACCTGTCCTTCCTTTGACGAAGTTCATCATCCAAGAGCAACCCAGCGTGAAGGATTTGACGATGCATGAGCTTTGGGAGGTAAGTTTACTTGGTATGATTGGTCGGGCAGTACTGACGGCTTCTTAGCTGTGCACCAAGCGAGATGATTATAAGGCAGCATATGCTCGAGCGTGGTCATACACAAGCAAGAACGACGGAAGAGAGGTTGATGTGATTCTGTGCCCGCCATTCCCTGGAGCAGCAGCACCTCACGATCAATCACGATACTGGGGCTACACTTCTCACTGGAACCTGCTTGACTAGTAAGTCATCCTCATGACAGTCTACCAAACTCCTCTAATGATGAGCTCTAGTCCCGCTGCAGTCTTCCCAGTAACAACAGTCGATCCTGAGAAGGACCCTAAGGATCTAAACTACGTCCCCAAAAACGATGACGACAAGTTCAACTATGACCTGTACAGTCCTGAGAAATACGCCGGTATGCCTATCAACCTGCAAATTGTCGGACGAAGGCAGTACGATGAGAAGGTACTTGCTGCGCTCAAAGAGATTGAGCACGCCATGGGTAGAAAGTGATTGGATGCTCGCTACTAATCTAAATAGCTTGTCTGAGAGGCGGCTGGGCTGGAACTCCGCAACTCCGCCACCCTAGAGTCGGAGCAACAATTGCCCCGACAATGATAGGGGAACTATATGTTATCAAAAGTCACGACGTGAAATCAGTTCGATAGTTGGGTCATAAACCGTAGTCATAAACCATAGATCATATAAAAGACACGAGACTCGTGAATCATTTGTGACTCTAGATCAACTTTTTTGGCAAAAGATTGAGCCCCATTGACGCCACTTGCAGTATGCTTCAACATAACTGAGACCAGTCACCTAGAGTTATTTGCTTATCCTTTTTCGTTTCCTCGACAAGTCCCCACAATGGTGTCTACCCAATTATTTGACGCAAAAAGGTTGGGAGAATGGTGATGTCCCGAGTGTAACATCGGGTTTCCGCTGATCCAATCACAAGGCGTGAAAAAGATCGCTGACGCCCTGAACTGATGACCAAGCATTAGGGACAGCGGATTGATTGGCCGTGTTATGCGAGTGCGCAATCGAAATCTATGTATTACTATTACAGGGCTGAAGGGGAAGGGAGAGTCGTGTAGCACACATGGCATATAAATATATTCATCCCGTTACACCAGTTTCATTAGCCATCAGTAACCTTTTTGTTCCGTCGTCACCTCTTGGCTAGAAATTCGCGTAACACCAAACAAACTTTGTCATGTCTGACAAGCGCACCATCTTGATAACAGGCTGCTCCGACGGCAGTCTTGGCTCTGCCCTAGCACTGGTAATGAAAGATCGTGGATGGCGTGTCTTCCCTTCTGGACGTAATCTAGCCAAGCTGGGAAAAGTCAAAGAAGCTGGCCTCGAATGCATCGAAATGGATGTTGGCTCGGATGAATCCGTCTCAGCAGCCGTTGAAAAAGTCAAGCAAATCACCAGCGGCTCACTAGACGCCTTGCTCAATAATGCTGGCACCGGCTACAGCATGCCGATCATACATGTTGACATCGCCAAGAGCCACGAACTGTTTGAACTCAATGTCTTCTCTATCATTAGGGTCACCCAAGCCTTCGTTCCTCTGCTTCTGAAGTCTACCCACGGCGCTTTACTTATCAACAACACGTCTGCATCGGGTCTTCTCGGAGCGGGTATCCCATTCCAAGGAACTTATGCAGCATCCAAGGCCGCTGCAGCCAGTCTGACTGAGAGTTTGAGAGTCGAGCTCTCCCCTTTTGGCATTCACGCTATCAACATGTTCACTGGTGGCGTCAAGTCTACCTTTCACGGCAATTCACCGGATGCTGAGCTTCCCAAGGATTCGATATACAACGTCGCCAAGGAGGCTATCGAATCTTCCATGAACGGCAATGAAGTAGGGATGAACAAACCCGATGCAACGACATGGGCGAAACAAGTTGCTGGAGATTTGAGTCAACGCAAACCACCTTATCTGATCTTTCGAGGAGGTAGTGCGGGTTTGGCTCGCCTAGGCACTCTGTTTCCGACGGGCACCTTCGACTCGACTGTTAAACAACTTGGTGGCATAGACGTGTTGGAGAGGAAGCTGAAAGAGGCAGAGTCGGCCCCAAAGCCTCAGTGATCGGATGAAATGGGAGATTTATGGTGGAATTAATGGCCCTTTCTATTTTATTTGTTCGGGCATTGTGTCATCTATGATATCACACATTGCATGATCAGTGATGATTCACGTGATGCGCGATGGTGACATAGATGTTGGACATGACGAATATGATGAATGATCTAAGCATATGACTTGTTGCGATAAGAAATATGAACTAGATCAGCAGTCGTTTCTATTTTATAGATCCTAGATACTTATCTTTCTCAGAATAATAATATTGTCGATTTCGGGAATTCATTATGGGAGACTATGGCATCAAGTCTGTTGCGGTCGTTGGAGCCGGAGCTGCCGGTGATTCTTCACGCTTTCACCCCGCTTGACGCCTATGCAAGAGCTAATCATCTATCTTGGTAGGCGCTATTTCCGCGGCAGCTTTGAAGGCAGAGAATTACTTCGACCGCATTCGAGTGTTTGAACGGAGAGAAACACCTGGGGGTACTTGGTAAGGACAGAGAAATGGAAACAAAGACTTTGGACTCACCAATATTAGGATTTACGATGCCGACCCAACAGTCGCTCCTATTCATCCTGGGGGCTTCCCAGAAGATATTGATAAGCCACTTGAGATTCCAGAGAACCTACCGACCACGACGCCTCCGAATCAGCAAGAGAGATACGCCCATACTCCTATCTATCAGAATCTAACGCAAGCCGATCACTCATTCATTCGAGACCCAAGTTTCTGACAAGAAATAGAACTAATGTGCCTCAAATCGCAATGTCATTCTCGGACCAGCCGTTCTCCTATGGACCTTTCGTTCCCCATTATGTTCCTCGCCAATACATCGAAACATATTTCTCCACCCAAAAGACTGACGAGTATTTGTCTCTCAACACTACAGTAGAAGATATCTCACAGCTACCTACCGCTACAAAGGGAGGTCTGAAGCCGTGGAGGCTAACATTGCGGAAATATGACCCTCTGCGCCACGTCGATGTATGGTGGCAAGAAGATTTTGACGCCGTTATACTTGCTAACGGGCACTATGCCATTCCCTGGGTAAGTACACTGACAGTCAGCAATGTAACTACCTGCTGACGGTTGAGGCTAGGTTCCCCATGTCCAAGGTTTGGCATTATACATGGAGAAATTCCCTGGCAGAGTGATACACTCCAAGTTCTATCGCTCACCTTGGATCTACGCCAACAAAAGAGTTCTTGTTATTGGAAACTCCGCATCTGGTCATGATATAGCAGTGGATCTTCTACAGTCTGTCCATCAGCCACTCTACCAGTCACGACGATCACGAGGGAGGTTGGATAGCGATGAACCTCCCCTTGGAATGGAGTGGAAGACGGTTGTCAAAGAGTATCGACTGGACGGTACAATTTTGTTCGATGATGGAAGCGAACTCAAAGATATTGATCACATCCTTTACTGTACAGGATATCTTCCATCTTATCCATTTTGGAACAGCAAAGTGAATGGCCGTCCATTGTTTGACTACAAGAAAAGAAAACTTATCAACAACTACTGGCATACCTTCTTCCAGGACATCCCTAATTTGGCAGTTGTCGGCATGCCTCGCGTCTTGACATTTCGAAGCTTCGAATACCAAGCCATCGCACTTGCACGACTCTTCTCGGGGAGAAACTCTATTCCTCTTCCACCAAAAGAAGAGCAAAAGAAATGGGAACTTGACAGAGAGAAGCTTTGTAGGCAGCAAGGACGAAAGTTTCACGAGATAGAATGGGAGACTGGTGAGACTTTTGGATGGTTGGAGGGGTTCTTTAAGATCGCAGGCCTCGGAAGATTATCCGGGGAAGGCAGAATACCTCCAGTATTGAGCAAGGACGTTATATGGGCCATTGAACATGTGAGGAAGTACCCAGATCCGGGTAAGAAGGATCACGACAAGAGGAGCGAAGGGTCTCGATCTGAACATGATGGTTGGTATTTGGTTGAAAGCACGCACAAGGATCTCTTGTCCTTCATTTAGATACGAAATATGCCAAATATACACAAGTGAGACCGTTTTGCTACCTCACATAGGAGCATTCCATCTTTTCTCTCCTTCGGCATTGTGTGGTGACCAGTAAAAGTCCCGGAGCATATCCTTCTCCCTGCGAACCATCCTTCGGAGCCGCCTCTGATACGGAAGCTCATTGAGGTTGTCCTCGTTACCAGCTCCGTTGTCATAGGCAAACCCATCCATCCACGTAAGGTCAGCCTGTGCCATGCGCCAACCCATCTGTAGCTTAAGGGCAGCGCCTCGAAGACGGCCGCTACTCCAGAGTACTACTGGCCTCGTCTTTTGTCCGAATATGACAGCTGGGAGTAACCTGATGCCATTTTTAGGGTCCCATTTCGAGCGCAAGTCCTGCTGATATTTCCAGTCCTTTTCGAGGCTCTTCTTGAACCTCAGTGCGCTTTTGCGATGGAATGCCTCCTCACGAATCACACCATCACCGATCGCCGTAGAGACGTGGACTTTGTAGGCCGATGCAAGATATGTGATCAACTTCTTATCGTCAAGCGGGACAACGGCTGACTCTGATTCCGTGCAGGGATAATAGTCTGGGTCGTCGCCTTTGCTATAGTTGATGGGTATACCAGCAATCCCAAGGTACACGGTATTGATACCTTTGTACTCGGGATCATGGGTGAGGCAATTTTGCAAGGCTTCGAGTCCCTGTGGCGTAGGCACCATGCAAGCAATAGCCTGGACGCTGGTTGGCAAATTGGTGATGCGTCCACATGTCAGTGCAGCGATCGGTACGTGCAAAGTTGTAATGCTACTGTCAACCCAAACGGAATGGTATCTCTTTTCAAAAATTCCTCGGAGTGTCTTGCAGAACATTCGAGATTTTTTGTCCTTGACAGTCATGTACGATCCACTCTTCAGTGCCACTGCACGAGCATCGTAGCATGCCTCCAGGAGGGGTCGAGGTCCATCTGCACCCTCTGGCTTTTCAAACCGCAGACCACGCAAGAAGGCGTCGTGGAAGATCTTGTAGGCCGCATGTGTGTCCTTTTTCTTCGGAATAGCTTCTTCCCAAATCATCAGCCGAAGCTCTGGTGGTAAGTTGTTGAAGCTCTCGAAATCACTTGACATGGATTGACCCATGATGGCAGCAGGTGATATCTGAGTGTATAGTGCTGAGAAGGGAGACTTAGTGCTGCTGTAAGGATGGTGTAGGAGCTTTGGTAAAGTTGTGATGGGACGTTTGTGTAATGATGATACAAGACAAGAAGACGGGAGTGAGGGGAGGGGTTGCCCTTTTATATGAGACATCTTCTGCTCATTTTCCTTCTAACTTTCTAACACAGAACCTTCAAAAACGTAGTGGGACCTTAATTTGTCTCTTTCTTTTGTTGTGAGGGCCTTTTTGGCCGTAGAGTTCTGACAAGTGGACTCAAGGTTCGAGCACCAAACTTACACGATAGCATTAAATTGTCAGCCAGATGTGTTATTTACAATTGCGATTTATGCTTAAGAGCCCTAATCTGCACAGAGAACTTGAGTTATGCGATGCCACTAGGTTGCTGAAAAGTATAGATGAGTCAGGTTTCGATTAAGTGCTCAGTAACTACGAGATGCTAAACCAACGAGGGCGTCAAGCCTGCCGTGTACATTGCCCGAATAACTTTTTCCAAGCTCATCTAATCAAAATTCTCAGTTTCGGAAGCCCTCTTGACAGTGACCTCGGCCTCGTACAGTGAAGCAACCATCATTACTGTATCCCATATCATGATAGTCAAGCGCCTTTTCCAACCGCCGAATCCCCCGGCCATAGCATCTGTGTGCGCCGGTATTATTTGGCCCCTTGAAAGACAAGTGTTAGGGTATTGAACGAAATATAAAGTAATTACGCACCGCTCCTTTGAGGGAAGACCCTGTACAATGTGCATGCTGTTATAGTCTAGCCCCTAAGGGCACTCGATATGGCTTGAACCTGGTTTTATTTCTTCGGTCTCGGACAAGCTGAAGAACAGCAGGAGAGAGATGCTTCGCGGGAGCAAGGTGAGGCGGAGTAGGAAAGTATTCGCAGGTGTAACAAAAAGGTTGGGTGGGGGTGGGCGGCCTGTCTTCGCAGGGATATTCGTAAGAACCAGCAGTCATGGTTCGAAAAGCGCTGTGGGCGGCTTGAAGACAAGACAGAGGGATAGCGACCTTTGCGTGTATTCTAGTGTGATATTTGACTTGGCATGCGATAAGACGAAATGGGGAGAAAGGTAAGGTATGAAAGCTCAACGGGGCGAGAAACATTTATAGGGCTCAAGGAATCTCTATACAAGAGAGAATTTCCAGCATGCTTTGGTGCCCTTGCTCGTCAGATTTCGATAAAGTATACAATGCTATTAAGACGATTTGATTAATGGCCCAAAATAGAACCTTCATTGGTATTCTCAAGGTAACAAGCACGATGTCATTGTAATAGAAACTCAAGCGTTACCTCCAAGAGCACCCAGACTTGCGATCTATCTAGTTAACTTCAACCATTATCAGTTAGACTTTCTGTTATCCCTCAACTGTAAACTTTGATTGTGCTTAGCATTTATTATACTAAGATCAAGGCTCTTGAAATGCCTTTTGACTCTATACTAACGAAAGCTTAGAGAAGTCAGGCGAAATGGAAGAAGTGAAGCCATTGAACCAGAACCAAAACCTTGTGAAACATGATATCACGGCCGAAATGAAAGATCTGTATAGCATTACCTTTCAGAGTCTATATAGTGGTAGCTTCAAAGGGTTTTAATATCACACCAATCATCTATACCATTATGAATTAAAGGATCAAGTGTTGGGATCATTAATTACAGAGGCAGGCTATCATTTTCATGGTGAATATTCGGAAGGCTCAATTTCTATATACTCTCTGCGCAATTTATTCCTTTCATCTGGTCATGTATTTGTCTGCAGTGCCTTCCTTGTGTCACTGGATGATTCGCTGAAAAAGGTTTATGAGTTTTCAGCGCCATAAAACGAAGACAGGGGCATCCTCAGAAGGTGTTTTCATTCTCAGACTTTAGAATATAAACTAGACTGATGATTCTCATAGTCTATCAACCAAGAGGCTAGAATCAAGGGGGACCAGGAAATATTCACGATGGTAAACATCGTCCCTGGTTCTCAGATTTGCTAGGCCATGTCATACAAATGCCTCCAAACCTCGGAGATGAAACATGGACTCTCCTTCCATCCCTGTTTTCTTGTGGTTACTGTGTGCAAAATATTTGTTAGCAGGTCTTCGACAATAAATCATTCAGACGGCGGGAAAACGTACATAGGAAGTTTGTCTGCAAGGCCAAAGTATGTATAAATTATCAATATCGATACTATCTTCGTTTCGACATTTGCTAATGTATTTACCGACGGTCCTTATACGTTCAGGGTCGTAGGTAATACCCATTGTGTCAGCGAGGGTTCTGATATTCGGTAGGAGAGTGGTGATCGTGTCGAGATAGCGCGGTTCGAAAGGGATGGAGACAATCTCGACATTGCGATCTATCCAGACTTTCGCTCGCCGCCCTGTGCCCGGTACAAGGCTTTTTAATAGTACGAGAGTTCCATTCTTCTCAGCAAGGTGACGGGATTCGCGACAACAGGTCAGGAAATTTGTATTGGCTATCGCTCGGGGCGTGGTTGAAATTATGTCTTCGCCTTGCTTCAAGTCCCAAATCTCGCATATCTTGGACCGAGGCTCTTCAGGTAAGGCGGCTTCCCATATCATCAGGCGTATCTCGGCTGGTAGTTTAGTGAAGAGAGTGAGGTCGCGATCCCGGGATATGGTCTCTGTATCGCTCTCTCGTTTCATCTCGACTGTAGATGAATTCGGCATTGATAAGTGAGAATTGTGCACAACTTCTACTATTGGTGGTGCTCTTTTCTTGTCAGAGGTGATATTTCTGGACAGGTGTATCATTGTATTCAGTCAATTTACCTTGCAGGCAGAGCATTGCACCTTATAGTCGTCCCAAGTGGCGAATTTTCCAGGATACATGTTGATAGACGAAAGTCAAAGGCTTTCTGAGAAGGTTCATGCACCAGAGCCTGACAAATTAGCGTGCCAGACAGTCCATGACTACAAAGCTTAATGCCTATGAAGATTTTAGTACAAATCCTTATCATCAAAAAGAAGAGATATTCTTCTTATACGTCAGATGATAAGTGAGTCAAATGGTATCTTGGAGGCTGCAAGGTCTGCTCTGCCTGGCGTGATTGAAAGAGCAAAAGCCTGATGTACTTGGCGTCATAGTCACATTTTCAGGCATTACGAATTCACCAGAAGATCACGGCATGTCGTAGCCGACTTAAAATCTCTGTGGCGACGTCTTGAGCCATCTCACCGGAGCAATGAATGCTTAATGTTGTTCCACAAGATTCATGAGAGTCGGCGCCGTCAAATCAAGTGTGATAAATATTAAATATATATTTAAAGTAACATAATCGTAAGTATCATTAATTGTTGTAAATGGACAGAATGTCAGTAGAGTTATCGAATTCCACTCCACACTTTTCAGAGAAGCCCGTAAATTTTTCGACTCTGTCCTTCACATACTCCTCGAAACTCTTTCGGGTGCAGCTTGTTCCGGGTCCGTCTTCGCATGAAGGTAGAGCCTGGGGCGCACTGTTGACTAGCACGCGGTAGTACTCTCCGTCTTCGTAGCCGTAGGTGTTGGTGCAGTTGAGGCGCTCGATGGCGATGTTGCTCAGGAAGGGCAGCACGTGGGAGCTCTTCCAGGCGCGACGGTAGTTGATCTTGCTCAGAGGCATGGTATCGTTGATCTGAGACTCTGTACCGGCAGGCTCGGAGTTGTTGAAGAGACCCATGGCGACGAGGACCATGGGAGGCAGTTCACGGTGGGTGAAGCTGACATACAGCTCCTCATCGGAATCATCGCCAAGGAGGAGACCAGCTGTAGTGTTGAGCCAGGGCATACCGACGTAGCCAGAGATCTGGTTTCCGTAACCAGCGTTGTAGTGATATCGCACGTCCTCAGAATACTCCCAGCCAAGCCAGTCATCGGGGGTGAAAAGCTCAAGGTTGCAGAACGGCGACTTGCCGCGGGTAACAGTCTCGTAGCCGCAAAGCTGCTGCATGCCAAAGATGTCGTTGACAGTGAAGTTAAAATCTGATGCAAGAGCGTTGAATCGATCAACAATTGGCTTGGCATACTTCTTCTGGTAGACTTCGGCTTCATCGCTGCCGGTGGAGCCATCGTAGGCAGGGCAGGCCTTGTAGGGAGTCAAGCTGTCGGCACCAGATTCCTCTGACTCGTAAATGGTCTCAATCTTGATAGACTTGTCGTCGGACTCAAGGCCACGGACGAAAGATTGAGCGGACTTGACGGTCCGTTCGGCTGATGAAGTCCACACCTTCTTAGGCTGCCTGAACTCAGGATATCGGAACTCCAGATCAACACCCAATCGCGTAGCCTCAAGTCTTCCCACGTTGGTCAAAAGCGACACCTCAGCATCAGAAATGGGAGGTTCCCAATCGTCCAGAAAATTCAGATAAGGAATCTTGCTCCAGTCGATCTTGGTCTTGTTCTGAACTTTCTCGATGAACGGCTCAATGTACTCCTCAAAGTCAAAATCGTTGGCATAAATGGCAGCGTGTCGTACAAGATACGCAGCGCGCTCGGGGGTGCAACCTTGGGGCGCATCGGGCGAAGCGGGAGGATCCTGGGGCTCGAAGTAGGGAGCAATTCCCGCGAGATGGTGAAGAGGATTGAAGGTGTACTCGGAGTTGAGTGAAGCTGCTGAAGTGAGAGGCAGCAGACCTACAAGAGCCTTGCTCAGGGTATTTTGACGAGCCATAGTGAGTTAGCTAGAGGTCACAGCGAGTCTGAATGCGCTGAATATCAAAAAGTCAATTGAGTTTTTAGCTATCTTATTTATTTTATGCTTAGTGAGGAGATGAGATCATTGGTGATGTTTGTTGTCAAGAGCCCATGTTTGTTGCCGTGTCTTTGACGTCACAGCATAAAATAAATCAACAGCTAAACCTGCCTGTCCCGACTCTGTTCCTTGCAGTTTTTGAAGATCACTGTGTCTGATTGGATCGGGGATTTGCGGCTCCATATTGCAACGCCGTCAGCCGAGGCCGCATTATCCGAGCGGGTTGACTTGGCATCAGCTCAAATCAAGAATTTGTTAGCAAACCCATCGAGATTCTTAACGACCCGTATATACTACAACTTGACTGGCTTGTAGACGAGTGCCCAGCTGTAACCGAGTCACATCATTCGTGATCTAGTTGTTTGTACAACTCAGACGTGGTCCTGAGCATCATACTAATTTCTTTTCCCTGCAATTAACTGATGCCGGCATTCAAGGTCACTGCCGTACCATATCCACTGATTATGTCACGATCTTGGGTGATTCTAGTGTAACTACTAGGCTTAAAAATTGGGTCAACAATTGAGGCTCTCGAGTAACCATGATCGATGATCCCGAACATCCAAGGATATCCTCAATCTTGAAGAGTACCCGCAAACAAGCAGGCAAAATCGCTCTTGGTAAACCAACTCCTATCTCTAGCCCAAGCCCTGACAATAACATCTCTTGCCAGACGAGCCATATCTTCCACTTCCTCAGTCGTACCCCAGCCCGCTGCCAACGTACCAAAACTCAGAAGATGTACCCCTGCTTGAAGGGCCAGTCGCCATGTAGCGTCCTCAGTCCGAGGCCCCAGCCCCTCAGCGTAACCTTGAAGCATCCATAGCCCAGCTTCGATGTGTTTGTATTTCCAGAGCACATACATCTCGCCCAGCATGCCGCCGTGATCGAGGCACGGAACACCGACTTGTGAATTTTCCCAGTCGATAACGTACAGGGTTCTGAGACTTGCCGGCTCAAGATTGGCATCTTTCAGTAGTATACTTTCAAGTCATTAACTTTGGATTCTCAAGGCTAGGAATGAACTCACTTCTGCGGATGATAGTCGCCATGAATCAGTGTCAAGTCTGCAGACGGGTCGCTCAGCTCCTGCAGTGCCATGTTTTTGACGAGATGAAGTGTATCCTTTGCTTCCAACAAAACCCCAGGGAACTGGTCAACACGATCGATCATCCAATCAAAATTGGCCCAATGTTTTAGCCTCTGCATTTCATTACTGGCATCGATAACTCTGTTGAAACCTGATAGTTGTTGGGTCTGCTTCTGTTCAAGCGAATCCTGAACAATTTTTCTGGTCATGCCATGAAATTTAACCATGTACATCGCCAGCACTTTGCCCAGTTCATGGGCTGGTTTGCGTAAGTGCTCAGGTGTCGGAGATGCGAAGTAGTTCAGAGAGTAGGTCTTAAGATCTACGACGTTGGGAAGATACTCTAGGACCAACGTCTTAGTTTTAGCATCGTAGGCGTAAGCTGTTGCTGTTTTAACAGTGTATTCGGTCTTTCCAGTCTGTGCCACATCTATAGGATTCATAGATAACTCTGACAACATTTCTCCTTCAACGTCCTTGTCATGTCAGCGAAGCCCTTCCTTTATCCTCTATTCACTCACGCATCGGTTAACAGTGACGACATTGGCGGGGTGACGCGCCATATAAGGCTCGCCATGCTTAACAATGACTTCAGCTGTACCATCATCCAGGGGATTGATAAGGTGAGCGCGATATGTAAAATTGGCTTGTCCACCAGCCAAAGGTTCGAGTAAAGACGCTGCATATGGCGTGGTGTTGAGCCATGCAGACACCTGTTGGCGGATTTGATCAGACGTATCTTTTGCAGGCATCTTTTACTAGAAATGAATGACTTTGATAAACTGCTCCCTTATACCTCATCACCTCGGCCGGCTTAGCTTTTATAGTGCACCGTTATCTGGATGCCTGGATTGAGTGGCGTAATGTTGTCAGACTTATTCTAAATGCCTGCGCAAACACAATCAGGCTAAAAGGTTGATCGCAAAAAGGGTATATGAGAATTAGGAGACTAAGACTAATATCACAACTGCCACTTATGCCAAGTGGCCCTTATTTGCAAGGTATTACTACTGGAAATTATAGCAAACATCTGTAATGGGAACCTCAACGTGATAGAGATTAGCCTTCCACCACTTTGTCGCAAAGCCCTCCAGATCAAAAATGAAGTCGGATTTGAGAGAGACACCACAATCCTTGGGCTCATTCGCGACAGCAAGTTCTGGGCCAATCGTCGTAGCTGGGGCAACCTTTTCAGCGTCCAAGAGGTTCACTCCAGCACCATCATTCGAAGCATGAGCCGACTGTGCAGCATCCAGAGTGAACTTGTTCACAAATTCGGGAGTGGCTGTGAGTCCGCTGCTGAGATCGACCAGGCCTCCGAGAAGCTTGAAAGTGAGCTGAACAGTCAGCGATGCACTAGCGTTCAAGCCAACCTCAACGCTCTCGGTAATGTTGGCGTATGAAGTGTACTGAGGCTCCCAGCCAGTAGCAGCATTCTTGCCCGAGTCGAGGAAATCGAGATGGACGTTGGCGGCAGGGATAGCAATACCGGCGCCAGCTCTAACGGCAACGGCAGCTGAGGTATTAACATCGACTCCAACAGCGAAAGACAGGCCTGGTCCGAGAGAGAGGATACCAGGAACTTCGACGAGGGTGTATGTGAGAGTATCGGGGTCGTAGAGGATAGATCGAGACCAAGCTGCGGCTACATCGGCGGCTAAAGCGACATCGGCTGAGAAATGGGTATCGAGATCGAAATAGAGATATTCCATCTACTCGAATTAGTAAATCAGGCTCCTCATTGCTTCAGAATCACGTACCTTGAAGCGCCAGAAGTTGTACTTAGCGCGACCAGAGAAGGAGACAGTGGAAGAGAACTCTGCCTTCTCGGCCTTGATGGTCACCCATGGCTGTTCCTGGAAAAGGACAGTATCTCTCTCAAGACCAGTGCCGAAGTTGAGCGAAAGACTGGGGTTCAGTGTGAGGCGCTTTGTCAACTTGGTGGCGGGGATGGAGGTGAACGACATTTCACAGGTTTCTGGATGATGTTAGTGTTGTTTTGTATCCTTGCCGCGAAACATACCAGCAATGTCAGCCAGCTCTTGCTCAGCAGCATGGCAAGTAATAGTCTTATCACCCTTATCTGTAGTAACGCCATCAACAAGGTAGAAAGCTTGGCCAATGTCGGTCTTGCAATTGCCCATGTTGTTCGTAATAAGAATGAAGGGTTCATCGTCTGACCAAGTATCAATGGCCTTCTCGAACGCAGCAGACTTTCCGAACTGGACCTTGACGGAATCAGCCGTACACTCGACCGAGACAATAGCATCAATGTGATCCAGAACAACAGCTGGATGGTTCATGACAAGGTCCATGTCGATGGCTCCCTTAGGAGCAGTCGTGTTGAGCGCAGGGAAGGTCTGGTTGCGGGGCTTCTCAACATCGCCGTAAGACATGGAGATGTTCTTCTTGGGAACTGCATTTTCGGGGTTGCTCAAGTCGACCTTTGCGGGGGGCTTGGGAAGGAAAGTCGCCGTGGTGTTGTGGTGAGCAGAAGTTGAAGATGCGCGAACAGTCGTCTGGTTGGGCTTAGATCGGATGTTGGTGGGCTTGGTTTGCACAGAAGTAATTGTCGGAGGCTTGGTCTGAGCAGCGACTGTCTGACTAGGCATCTCAACGACAATGTACTTGACTGTGCAACCGCATGACTCGTCGTGTGCGAGTACGCCAAGGCAAAGGAGCCAAATGCTGAAAAGAATGGACGAGAACGAGGTTCTCATGGTGAAAAACGAGAGACTTGTTGAATGAGTGACAAGGCGATGCCTGGAAATGAGCGTGATGGGCTCAACATGATGAGAGATGGCATCAAGATATAACAGCCCAACCAGCTCAATACGGACGCTAGTGAAAAGGAAATAGAGTTCGTCCCAACGGTGACTTGGCAGCCAACAGATTAGGAAAGTAGGTATATCATATTTCCAAAGCTATAGCACAACAGTCCACTAGCAGTTCAGCTCTGGACCATTAGAACCCTTAGAACTGTCAGTGCGGCAAATGCCGACCATCACATGCATGGCTCTAGTCAAAATAGGGAAGGTGTCTAACGGTGGGAACAACATCTCAGGTGAGTGGTCACATGGGTTGGTGGCATGCTATAGGCTGGTGGGTTTAATGTGAGCTAATACATGGTATCATTCGCTTTGCGACGTGGGCGGTTATAGGTCCGTTGGTGATGAAGCAGGGATGCGGCGCAGCGGGGACGCCAAGCGCGTCGATTGAGTGAAGCCATCGCGACAAATGCTCAAGACCATGCTGTATGGAAGTTGCCGTTTACGAGAGATCTTCATTAGCCAAATCGACTGAACTTCCTTAAATGAACTTGATTATCTTGAATTAGGCAGGTAGTCATAAAGACGCTATCATAACCTCGGTTTTGCGCCGAGGCTCAGCCCTGAAGCACATGTGAAACGTCAGGTCAATCGATCTTCAGACTAGCACAGGGGTATTGACCAGGATATATGTAGCTACCGTCAACGGCCTGTCGAACCATTCCTCTTCTGTATAATCTTTAACATCCGTTTACGGATATCCCGCTGATAGTACATGCAACGTAACGATGCCCTTGAATGCTCATTTAGATACCCGTAACTCTGATGAGATGCTACCTATAGCGCTGTAAGTCAACTATGCTATATTAATGGTCAGATTGCTTCACAAAGAATCACACGCGGCGATTACTTGTAGGTCCGGAGCGGAAGTGCACCAAAGAAAGGACCTGCCAAGAAAAGGTTACAAGCTCAAGCTGGACGGGAAGTGGGATGGATATGACAGGTAACTTAGGTTATGGAGGACGACCAAAAGGGAACCCGGTATTTGGCCAAGAACAAACACGGCAATATCTTCCTCTCGGCATTTCTCCATCGGCACCTTGCCAAGATTCTATTCTCTCGGGGATGCCGTCCCTGTACTATCATTAGAAGGCTTCATGAAGCCCCTCACGGGTCCTACAACCGTTTGCACTTCAGGATGAATTCGTTCTTCTCTTGGCCTCCCCTTTTCCTGATCCCTCACTTGAGCCTTTGCCAGATGAGAGCTACATTACATGGGTGCTTAAAGTGCAACGCAGAGCCTCTATCACTGACTCGCGGTCCTGTCAAATACAGAAATCCCACTTGCAACATCCCCGTACATCTGTTATGCCAAGTTGCCTGATATGCGGGCCTGTGTTGAAGCTTCGGCAGATGAACAACTCTGGCATTACTTCATACACTTGACGGCATCCGAAAATATAGCATCGCTGTGCTGTTTGCGTCTGGTTGACTCGTATGCAACACCTCCACTCTGACTACTACTCCTCCATTCACTTTATCTCATCTGCATGCGCCTTCCCTTCTCGTTATCTGGTCACCTCACTTTGAACCTGAGCGCATCAGGCTTCATTGCATAAGCCCCATCACCCTTCATCAGATTTAGGTTTCATCTCCTGAGTCAGTTCCGAGGGAAACTGATATTTAGGAACCTCAAAACTTGCACGGGTCTTAAGCATTATGGGCTTTGTCGTCTTTACCTCATGTCCTGCCTTACATCCGTTTCACTCATGTGAAACCCGTTTAATGTTTGACTGGAGGCATTGTTGTCTGAAATCTTTTGGAAATGAGGCCGTTTCCTTGATTAGTGTTACTCTTTGCTTGGATGCCGTCCCTCAATGCACAGCCATCCATGCATCAGTACTCACATCTCTCCAAGAGCATGGTAATTCTGGCTATGTTGCCAACAGCCCTCAAGCTTTCATCAATCGTTTACTAGACATGTATTGGTTCCCTAGTACCTCCAGTACGTTCAAAGAGTTTTGTCGATAAAGTATGTGCTTCGTGGCCAACTTTGATGATACTCGCAGAGTAGTTATTATAGTAGTAGGAAAGCAAGGTTTAAGTCGTATATAGTTTGCTAACTGTGCAATCATTAAGACAACCTGTCTCTTATATCTAAAACACTACTTCTAGACAACACGGTATGCTATTCAATGGTAGAAGTCACACCAAGATATAAGCCACACTAAAGCAAGGCTCACCCTCAAACAGTCGGCAGTGCGTCCTTCAGTGGCTTTATATTCTATAGACTTATCATGGGCCTCGGCTACTAGCGAGCTCTCCCTTCTAACTGTCTTGAGGTTGAAACTATAACATTATATCTGGATTCGTGCTCCTCGAGGCCTCGATATCTCTCCACTTTCTAACTGAAGGTTAAGAACTTCATCCTCAGTTGGCCATCTCCTCAATTACCAAAACCATCAGCAAAGTACAATCTATTGAACAACAGCCTTTCTGCTCTTAAAGACTTCAATATCAACTGCTTTATGTTCTAAGGTCAATCAGAGCAGGAAAGCATGGTTGTGAAGTCTCCGAGTTGCTCGTCACAGAACCAAGCTTGAAGCCATAAAGAGCCTGCCTCTTTGGTACAGCATTGTTGTTGAGCCAGCTTTCCCGTTTGCCACAAATAATCCCGACAGCAGAGCTCGCAGCTGGAACCGCTTAGACTTCTATCAAACGTACTCTACTTTAAACAAAGATTTTACTCCTTAGACTGGGGTCTTTTCTAACATCGCGATTCTCACTGTGATATTCCACGGACGTCTGTGCCAAGGAGCTTCCATGATACCGGTCAGCCGAGATCTAGTGGATGCTACACATCAAGTACAACATCACAATAATAGCTGAGGCCGTCCTCCAGAGTCCTATTGGTTCTCAAATGGACCGCATCAGTTATGGTTTCCGTTGTGGCTACCAAAAATTGCAGCACCAAGTCCATGCGGATAGGATTCAGTCTACAGGAACGCCGCTCTGAACTGGCTCATACAGGCGGCTGACAATGGTCTGGCCTTATTTTCACTGGAACATCATGGAACATACGAGCTAATAGTGCTGCAGGTCATGGTGTACTCATGACTGAGTCGGAAATTTCGGACCTTGGGGACTCTCAATGAGGCTGCAACCCATGTACAGAAGAATCTTAACTCCTCAATCAACCATTCCAGCGAAACCTTTCATCAGAGAGACCGTCCATAATCCGTGTACGGTTGACCTGTTGATATCGCAACAACAAACTCGAGTTCTACAGTTAGACGCCCTTGTAAAACACAATACCAAAGAGCGATGTAAACAATCTACCTCGCATCCGTGTTTCTGAACATCGCTACCTAGTGGCCTGACGAAATGCTCAAAACCAAGAATCCCAAAATCAAGGTACATTCCGAATTGGAAGTTGCAGAACGATGTCAGCCTGAGGGTGACGCGTCTCGCTTCGGCCCATCCATCACTATGACGGTTCAGTGAGTGGGTGGTGGAACATGAAGAGGCGCAAAGAACTGGCCATGTTTGGTCGTCGCTTAGGCAGTCAATCCTTCTGGTGCCGCCAAGGCCTTAACCAAGAGTCCAGACCTCAGAGAATGTTACATCACGGCCTCATCATATCTGTGACACTGACAATCGATACGGTATGTAGATGTTTGAGCTCGGCCAGAACGCATAAGAAATAGAGTTCGCCACAGGGCTGATTTACATGTTGAGAAGAGACGAGCGTTGCAACTGTGCGAACGATGATATGATACCGTATCAATATGGCTTCCATGCGCGTGAGAATCTGTTGTTGATGCACTGTATCACAGGCCTTGTCCGCATCCAGATCTAGAACGCTCTGTGCCACGACTTCGCGTCCAATTGACAGATTCTGTTCTGTGTCTGAATATCACGAAAAATCTGTCTGATCTGAGGCGAGAGGCCCCACGTGTTCTAATCGCCGATGTCTGAGACGCAAACAAGTTTAAAAAGAACTCACTGATCAACAAGCTCATGTCCTGAACCTGTTCTTTCACTGGGTGCGGTACCAACGGCAGTGGAGAGCTCTGGATGGAATCAACCAATTGTGGCGCCGTCTAAGAGGCATTGACCAACAGGATGTCAGGGAAGTGAAGCTTCCATTGAAAAATAACTCTAGATTTAGTGGCCCTCACCCCTACTAGGCCCTATAACTACAACCCCCCCTCCCCTTTAACCAGAAGAAAAAAAGTCTGTTGAAATCGTGGGTTCCTTCTGGTTATGCTTGTTTTAGGGAGGCGCTCGCATTCATTCCATCGTGTCAGACACTGGGCATCACTTCGCCTCACTTTGTCTCCATCTTTTCTTTTCCATCCGCTCTTTTGCCGTCTTTTATTCCCTTCGTGGCGCTGTCTTTTTCTCTCTCTCCCTGCTTGCACTTCTGGCACCACCCACCGCTACATCAAACGAGCCGAGCCCGATTGCGGCCGCACGAATCGAGACACGTCTTCTTCTGTTCCTCGATGTGAGGCTTGAGCCTCCTCTGTCTTTCGCTCCAATTCTCTTCGCCAGCCGACGCGGCTCCTTCGTTTCAACATGCGCGTTTCCAACATGCGCTTGCCTAACAGCTTGCGCAACTTGAGCGTGCGCCTCTCGAGCATTCGCATTCCCCATCCTCACCCGCGGCGCATCATTCTCTACGTGACGACAACAGCCCTCCTCGTCGTCATGATCCTCACCTTCACCATGAGCGACCGACTTTTCGGCAATGGCCATTCCGGCTACGATCCTCTCCTCTCCCGAACCAACGATTACCGCCTCCTCACGAGTACGCGGAATAACTTGGGTTTCTACAACTCCATAAATGTCAAGAAGACGGGCCAGAAGATTATGAATCCGACCCTTCTTGAATTGCCAAAGGGCAGCAAGCACGACTTCCTCGTCATTGCGCGCGCTCCCCACGTCGACCAAGATATCAAGGGCAAGAAATACAGACGAGCTCAGCAAGTCGCCACCTTCGTCAGCCTCACATGGGATGCATTCGGCCGGCCGGAGCTCACTGCGGACAACGATTGGCATAAGATGCTCGTGGAGGACTTTACGGAAGCTCAGGGTCCCGAGCATCACTGCAAGAATCAGCCTGACATGGATAAATACATTGGCCCTGAGGACATGAAGCTCTTCTGGAGGAAGAATGGTACTCCCATGCTCATCTTCACACACCAAGTCGATGACGAGAATCTCTGCGAGGGCATGTACATCGTTGATGCACGTGCAGCTGTGCCCGAACTTGTCAAGCAGATGGGAAAGCACGCGAAAGAGCTCCCTGGCATCGAATTCGACAAGCCCGTCCTCCTCCGTCGCCAGCCCCCCGAGGGTCAAGAGTCCGACGCCCGATATCAACGCGAGAAGAACTGGGCTCCTGTCTACAATCCCTTCAGCGCCGATGACGACGAGATGATGTTCATGGTAGAGCCTAGCCAGCTGTTCCGCTTCAACTCGACCGAGGAGCCTGTCCAGGACATGGAAGCTGAGCCCGAATCCGCCGTAGACGAACCTTTCCCTCCCGACAACGAGAAGAAGACATGGCACTCTGCAGAGAAGACCTGCATGAACGAC
Source organism: Fusarium agapanthi (assembly GCA_001654545.1). Lineage (NCBI taxonomy): Eukaryota > Fungi > Ascomycota > Sordariomycetes > Hypocreales > Nectriaceae > Fusarium > Fusarium agapanthi. The sequence continues at coordinate 243,247 of LTDI01000156.1, forward strand.
GTTATGCTCACCGACAAGCGCGTGCATCAGTCGACGCCCATGCTCAGCCTCACGCTCTGCAACCGCGGTGCTTGTGAGCCGATGGAGAACAACACGGTCATTATGGGCATGGTGCAGATGCGCTACGATCCTCCTCAATACACAAACACATGGTACGACCACCGAATAGTGGTCTACTCGCCTGTCGCGCCATACCACATGATGAGCGTCAGCAAGAAGCTCACCTACCACGGCGAGACTAATAGCAGATACATTTGGACAGGAAGCATGGTGTACCACGGCGATCAACCGGCGCAGAGAAGCCACGGGTACTTGGACGACGAGATCTGGCTGAGCTTTGGCATTGGCGACTCGTCGCCTGGATGGTTGGACATCAAAGCAGAAGAGTTGGTGCTGGACCACTATTTCTGCAAAGGGGCGACACCAGGTTATCGGAGCAGCATCAAAGAGCACGCACACTGACGAGAACACGACACAGAAAGAAACAATGTAATTGGTAATACGGATAGAGTGGCATGGTTAATTTTTACAGTTGTATTACAGCATATCATGCATATCACCTGTGGATAATTCAGGATTACTTGGAGTTGCGGTAGAACAAGGAAGGGCATCTAGAGAATTGATTGAACTGAACTGAACTGAATTGAATTGAATTGACATTGACATTGACATTGACATTGACATTGACATTGACATTGACATTGACATTGACATTGACATTGACATTGACATTGACATTGACATTGACATTGACATTGACATTGACATTGACATTGACTGACTGATGTGATCCTGCCTGGTGTTGAGTGAAACGATGAAGGTTGTGAGCCCCGCAGTACAATTCATTGCTTAATTTCCAGTGATGGCTTAGGTTGGCAGGGGATGATGAAATGGATGCCTAAAAACCTGGCAGCTGGTAATTTACAGTGCATGGACAAAAGTTCCGACACATCCCGATTTTACCCCAACCACCCCGATTACACCCTGCCATTTCACTCTACAATTAACTAGGCAATATTTATTTAATTATAATAATATATATATAAATCTATAGAGAATTAGAAAGAGATTCTAGCTATATAGCTTAATACTTAGTGTAGTAGCCATTTACATAATAATACTCATTTAGCTAGTCAGGCATTGATTTTATTACGTTTTTAACTATATTATTTTTAATCTTAGTCCATAACTCCTTTACAGCTACAATCAGTCAATCAATTGCCTCAGTAGACTTTAAATAAGTAGTAATTTCAGGATATGTTTTATATATCCTTTCCTTAAGGACTTTCCAGAGATTTTCAATAGAACTAAGATTAGGACTATATAGAGGCTAGTTAGTAAGAAAGACTTCTTTTCTTCTTGCCCAGAGATAGAGCCAGTCTTAAACTTTCTAATAAGTAAATATACAGGCATTATTATACTAAAAAGTCTCTCTTTCTTTAATAAGGTTAGGAATATAAGACTAAAGATAGGATAGAATATACTAGCCTATTACTCTTTCCCTTTTAGATTTAGGATCCCCTAGAAGAGAAATAACTATAGACAGTTTATTATAGTTAATTACACTATAAAACATCTATAAATATCTTACAGGCTATTTACAGGCTTGGACTTTATCCTTATAAAGTCTCTTACTCTATAGTATTATTAGAAAAAGCTTCTAAAAAAGAAGTCCCTAGATATAACAGTTGGGGTTTCTAAACAGGTAAACTAGTCCGTACTAGGTTTATGTTTACAGATTACATAGGGCATTTATACTAAGCACGTTAGGCTATTACGTCTCTTAA